>JBBPKN010000102.1:0-39308 GCA_038089275.1 Pulveroboletus cf. rosaemariae | reverse complement strand
AAAATATGTGAAATTAACATATTTTGAGATGTTCTTACATAAGCTATTAATCATGTGATGTACACAAGGACTTCAATGGTATAAACAAACCAAAATATCACTTTATTTCTACTACTACCAGCATAAAATCCCTTATATTACTTTTTTTTCTGAAATTAAATCAATTTACTCACCAGATTTCTAGTGTAACTGACCTTAATTACTCTGCTATCAATAGAATTCATTTCAGATACCTTTTCAACCTTCTTAAAGCCACTGGTGAATATTTATCTTTTATTACTTTTACTAATATACAATATGCTATTCATTTAATGGAACTAAAAAGGCTAAAAATGCTATTCAAGTTAGCCATACACTCTCTAATATCAAGTACTGTTACAACTCAGGATTCCCTAAGGCTAACTAGACTGGAGACAGAGAAGAAACATGAAAGAAAAATCTAACTCTAGAAGCTAGACAAGAGGACAATTAAAAGGAAAAGCTCTGGAGGAGGACTCAAGGATAGACTGCATGAAAACTTGAGTAGAACTGACTGCTAACTTCTTGCAAAGAGAGTAGAGAATCCTAGGAAGGAGCTAATTCTACAAGTGATCAAGACTAAAAAGTCTTGACTATCTGAAAATATCCTTTATATATTATCCAGTACTATGCATGGATCATGTAATCTACATATACTAGTATGGGAACTCATACTAAAGAGGAAACTGGGCATAGGACATGCTTACTGAGAATATAACAGAAGGTCATGTGAATATGGGAGAATAAAAGAGAAAAGTAATATAATAAAATAAAAGATCAGAGTTAATGAATATTAAAAAGGAATCAAAGCCAGGAGATTGAGGAGATTCATCTAGAGATCTGCAATAATCAGATCCAATTGGTAATCCTTGAGATCAGATAAGATTGGAAAATTAGATCCAGAGATCTAACTCTACTCTAAATTCTAAATCTAAGAAAAAAGGAAAACTCATAAAAGGAAATTAATCATAGATTAGAGTTACCAATGTATATCCCATATCAGGAGTATAGTTCCCATGGTCACATGAGTAGAGTAGTATATAGCATGAAAAGTTTAAAATGCTAGTATTATAGTTATAACAAGTACCACTTTATCTTTTCCCAGATTATATGCTGCTATCTTAAACAAGCAGAAATAAAGGCTGTAAACAAGCAAAAACAACCTTTTTTTTCAACTATTACTATTATAATAATAACTTTAAGAAACTAGCAAAGAACAAAGTATTATGCTAGGCCCAGGTAGGGACAGGCATAGACCTTGCTGTAGATAAAGAGGATGAAGCAAACCAAAGATAAGCTTCAAGACAAGTGGAAGGTGACAAATGAAGTGTTGTGCCTTAGTAGTACCAGCTACACTCCCAGGGGTATGCCAAGATCAGATACTGATGATCCTCTGGTTAAGTGCCAGGACACAAACAGTGGATTCCAAGTACATAGGTACAAGGAGTAGTGAAGATGCAAGGACTGTGAGGTGGTCGCAAGGTAGAAGTAGCATGAGGAAAGAGAGGACAGAAAGTACACTACTTTATAATACAGCAAATAGAGTTGAAGCTGAGATGAAATAAGTAATTATGCTGACAAATGATGAGTAAGGTATCTGTGTGGAAATGGATGGAAAGAGATGGAATGATTAAGAGTCAGCTGATTAAGAGATAGAAGGCCCAGGCAAAGGGCATAGCAAGAAAGCAGTCTAGACAAGGCTAGAGCATGAGAAGAGTGGAATCTATGGTGACAAGTGAACAAGAGAGCACCTGAGGTGCGAGAAGAGCAAAAGCTATGATGAGAGAAAAGAAAAAAAGAAGAAGAAAAGAGGAATCATAATATTACCCCCCTGCTAGGGGTGGAAGACTCATGACACCTCAAAAGGCATCATAAGAGGGTCTGGAGGAGCCGGTAATGTTGGCCCAGCCAACCTTGTTGATAACATTGTCACGGAAGTCATCATTAGTATGATAAGAAGGTGGAGGGGGTAACAGAGCCACAGGAGGGCAGTGGTAGGAACTCTGAGAGCAGCAGGAGCAGTGGGAGCAGCAAGAAGAGTGGGATAAGCCACAGGAGAATGTGTGGGAGGAGCTGCAGGAGGAAGAGGAGGAGGAGATGAGTGGGTTAATGACATGGCACTGAGCTGGGCAACAAGCTTGAGTATATCTGGGGTGCCAGCAGAGGCAGTAGGGACATTGATATGAAGGGCAGTTGATATGAATGTGGCCCAGGCAGTGACAGTGGAAACAGGCCTTGCAAAAGCAAGGGTGGGAAGGAGGGAGGTGGCCATCACCATGAAGGCTGGTCCACCAGGCTTCGGCTTTTTTGAGAGCAGCAAGCTCATCATTGTCAAAAGGGGAAGAAGATGCAGAGGGAGTAGTAGGGGTATAACCCCAGGCAGTGGCCAACTCACACATGTATTAATCTAAGTCAGTAAGAAATTCACCCATGCTCATCTGGTAGGTGAGGATTTCAATATTGGATAAAAGCTCACAGTGAATGGAGGTGATAAGAGCTTGGGCGAGAGAGACATGAGCATGGGGAATATGGGCAAGGGCAGAAGCCAGGAGGGAAAGACAGAGAAGCTGCATGTAGATCTGGTAAATGAGCCAGAGTGGGAAGAACATGTTGAGGTGTGAGCTGATGGGAACTGCAAGACAGGAGTCCATGATATAGATCATGACCCTGTGAGAGTAGTCAGGGGATGGGGCACCCTGGCGAAGGGCATGAGCAGAGAGTGGTAGGGTCAATGCTGAGGATACCAGCAGACTGAATATTGATGACAGAAGGCAGGATAGGGATGGGGGCAATAATGGCTGGGCCAATGGTAATGGCAGGGGGTAAGGCTATGAAATCCTTGAAAGGGAGCTTGAAAGCAAGTACAGAAAGAGGAGAAGAAAAAGTGTTAGTAAGAAAGGATGGAGAAGATATGAGCAAAGGCTCATTGGGAACTTCCATGGTAGGAAGTTGAGACATGGATAGGGGTGGAGTGTCGAGAGAGGTGTTGCATGAGCAAAACCCTTGGTCAACAGTGAAAGCTATTGATTACTTTGAGCAGCAAGTGGTTTTCTTGGTTGGGTGAGGAGAAAGAGGAGCAGGTGAAGGGAAGTGGTGAGAGTGGAGGAGTTTATACTTATCCAGAGCAGACTGGGAATGTTTCAAGTTCTGTTCTGGTTTCCAGGAGTCATCTTCTGCTGAGTACCCTTTCCATCAGATTAGGAACTAATGGTTATCCAGGAAATCTTGATGTTTTAATATCTGCTCTAATTCATATTCCTCCTTGCCTTCTATAAGGTCTGGGGGTGGAGCAGGGAAGTTCTTTCCATGAATGTCATTTTTGCAATAGGGCAATAACAATGACACATGGAAAACAGGGTGAATTTTCCATGTGGATGGAAAATGAAGGTAATAAGTAATTGGGGAGAGGACTTCCATGATGGTAAAGGGTCCTTCCCATTTTGGGGAGAGTTTCGGATGAACAACAGCCTGTTTCAAGTTGTGGGCTTCTAACCACACCTTATCTCCTTTGGCAAATGGGGAGAAGGTGGAGTGGATGTGTGATGCCATAGTCTGGCGGGCTAGGTCATGAGCAGTGAGTGCTTTATCATGAGTGGCAAGGAGTGCCTTAGTGCGGTTAGCAATGGCAGGCATTAGTGATTCATCAATAATGAAAGGAAGGGCACAGAGTTCATATCCCATCATGAGATAGAATGGAGATTGCCCTGTGACAGAGTGGAGGCAGTGATTGTGGACAAATTCAGCATGGGTAATGGAATCAGTCCATCTGGTGGGGTTGAAGCTGCAGTAAATGCAGATGTACATCTCAATCTCCTGGTTAACTTATTCAGTTTCACCATCAGATTGAGGATGATATGCAGTGGAGAGGAACAAGTTATATTCAAGGAGTTTTCCAAGCTTCTTAGCAAAAGCTGAGGTGAATTGAGGGCCTTGATCAGAGATGATCTTGTTGTAAAGACCATATCAGAGGTATATTTTGTGGAAAAAGAGGGTGGCAATACCCTTAGCAGTAATGGATTTCTTGGTGGGGCAAAGAATTACCCCCTTTGTAAGCCTGTGGTTGACCATAACCAACAAGGCATTGAAGTTGGAGGATGGAGGGAGGTCAGTGATGAGATTGCAAGAGATCTGTTGAAAGGGATGAGTAGTGGTGGAGTAAATGGGGGAGAGAGTGGGGTAAGAAGGGTGAGTGTTTGCCTTATTCTGTTGGCAAACAGGACAACCAGCAATGTAGTTGCAGATGAAGGAAGTGAGACCAGGCCACCAAAACTCAGCAGAGACGAGTTGTCAGGTTTTGAGATAACCAGAGTAACCAGTGGAGAGGTGGTCATGACAATGTTGAAGGATGGCATGACAGAGATTTATGGAGGAAGGGATAAAAACATGGTTGCAGTAAGTAAGCAGGCCATCAATCTCCTTTCAATCGGAGGTGTGAGAGCACAGGAATTTCTCATCTGTGGAGATATTCTGTTTTTGCAGGATGGAAAGGTGGAGGGGATCCCCTTGTTGATGCTCTTTGATATGGGCAGAGAGGTTAGCATCAATAAGATTAATGAAGAGTTCAGGTAGGAGAAGAGTAACTTCCTGGTTATTCTGTGAAGTGTCAGGACAAAGGTTGGGATAACATAAAAGGGCATCTGGCCTGGCAAGGGAGGTACTGGCAACATGTGAAAGTTGCAAGTCAAAGTTGGCAATATCAAGAAGCCAGTGTGCTTGGCAGCAGTTAAGCTTCTGAGGAGACTTAAAATAGGTCAGGTTTTTGTGGTCAGTGAAAACCTGAACAGGAGTAGAAGAGCTGAGAAGGTATTGTCTCCAGGCTTTGAGGGTGTGGATGACTGCAAGAAGTTTGTGATCATAAATGTCATAATTCTGCTCAGTAGTGAAAAAGGTCTGGGAGAGGTAAGAACAGGGGTGCCAATCCCCATTCTCATCAGTTTGAAGGAGAATACCACTGAATACATAAGTGGAGACATTGATGGCAATGGTGAAAGATCAAGTGAGATCTGGCATTTGCAATACTGGCTGGGAAAGAAAGATGGCCTTGAGAGAATTGAAGGCTTTCTGAGTGGTGGAGAACCAGGACCATGCCATAGATTTCTTGGTAAGGTTGAGAAGAGGATGGGCGATAGTGGAGTAATTGGAAATAAATTACCTATAGAAGTTAGTGAAGCCAAGAAAGGAATGAACATCCTTGACTTTAGAGGGAGTGGGCCACTGGGAAATACCAGTGAGTTTAACAGGGTCCATGGCAAGCTCGCCTGGATGAACAATCATCCCAAGATATTCAACTTGAGGAACAGCAAAGGTGCATTTCTCCAGTTTGAGGTAAAGATTGAGTTTCATCATTCATTGAAGAACATGGGAGGTTCATTCCTGATAAGTGTCAGCATCAGAGAAGGAGATAAGGAGGTTGTCCATATAGATGACGAGCCATCCTTCAGCAATCATATCCTGGAACAAATTGTTCATGAAATGCTGGAAAGTAGCAGGTGAGTTATTCAGACTGAAGAACATCACTGTGGGTTCAAAGAGCCCCTTATGTGTGATGAAGATGGCTTTCCATTGATGTCTGTCTCAGATATGGACATTGTTGTAGCCCCAGCAGACATCAAACTTAGTGAAAAGCTGAGTGTCTTGGAGCTTATCAATGAGATTGGAAATAGGAGAAAGAGGATAGGCATTATGAATGGTGTGTTTGTTAAGATACCTGTAGTCCTAACAGGGGCGAAGTTTACCATCTTTCTTTTTGACAAAAAAGAAGGACAATGCTTGAGGAGATTTGAAGGAATAAATCTTTCCAGCCTGAAGGTTTTCTTCAAGGAAGGCTTCTGTGGCCTGTCACTCAGGGAAGGATAAGGGATAGACCTTACCAATCTTTGGGACAAAAGTATCCTTCAGATTTATTTTGTGATCATATGGGCAAGAGGGCAGAAGGTGATTGAGGGTTTTCAGAGTATTGGAGAATACTGATGCAAACTAAGAGTATTTGGAGGGAAGGGTTGTCTTGGGTTTGGCTTTTTTGGCCTCAATGGCTAGCTCGGTAGATGTAGTGAGTTGAGCAATGGTGATCTCAGGGAGATAAGAGGAGCAGTAATCTAAGATCCTGCTAGAGTGGCAGTTGTAAAGTGAATTATCAATGGATTGCTCCAGGGTGACATAGTCCAGATAGCGGACTAGGAGTTCATCATGTGGGATGATAATGTCTTCGAGAAGTCCATCAAACCATGATTTATGGATTGTGTTTACTCAGTATATGACATCATCAGAAGGGGGGTCTGAAATGGTAAGCATGTTGGCCATTCAGTCAATGGTAGGGTTTGTGGCCCAAAGCCATGGGTATCCAAGGATAATGTTCTCCTTTCTGCATGCAATGATATAGCAGGAAACCAGGAGAACAGACTGTTTGAAGCAAAGAAGGAGGTCACAAGTTTAAGTGATCTTGCCCTTCTTGTTTTCAGAGTAATTGACATTCTGAATGACAATCAGTTCATTGAGTTTCTTGGTGGGAAACTGGTTCTTTTTGATGAAGTCCCAGTTGATACAGTTGATCTGTGCTCCACTGTCAACAAGAGCATGAGTGGCTACAACTTTCTTTGCATGAGTAGAGGGGAAGACTTGAATCACAATCTTCATTGATTTCTTGGACACAGATACAAGTACAGGTGCACAAGAGAAGGAGGGAGTACCTTGCATAGGGAAGGTACTCTGTTTTAAAAACCCTGCCTTTCTGTTTTTTTCCTTCACTCTTTCTTCACTACTACTCTTGCCACCCCATCATTAGATTCATCATCACTAACCTCCTCGATCTTCATTGTCAGTTCTTCAGCAGAGACTGTCTTGACATGAGAAGTTTCCTTGGTGGTGGAGAAGGAGGAAGAAGCAGGGAAGTTCAGGCAGGCAGTGTTGATGTGACTGGGTTTTCGGCATCTGAAGCAAAGTCAATTCTTGATGCAGAAGGCTCTTCCTGCTTTAGTGAGATAGCCCTTTTTTATGGCATCAATGTTCATAGCATTTGGATCTTTCTCCAGCTTAGACATAGTAGAGGGGGGTGTGGAAGTCCAAGTGAACATGTGAGGATTCTTTTGCTGTTGTTCTATAGAGCAGGCTCACTCCATAGTTTCTTGAAAGTGAGTGGCTTTAGTATACCACTCAGCAATAGTAGAAGAAATTGTATCCAGGTTGTGGATGTGATGAGAGAGATAGGATGCAAGTCCTGTTTCAAAGTATTCAATGAGGATGTTGTAGTCAGTGATTTTGACAGTGATGATGCAGTTCTGGAACTCAGTGGTGTATTCAGTGAGGGAAGGCAACCATTCACCTTTCTTTCCCTGCTTTATCTGTGTGTTTGCTAGCCAGTAAATGGTAGCATTGACTGTGTCCTGTTGTTGGAAAACTTTAAGAAATGTGGAGGTGAAATGAGAAAACTTTCCCATGATGATGGTCATTCCAGAGATACATTTCTTCCAGTATGTTGCAGCCCACAACAGTGCTGGCCCTTTGGTCATAAATGAAAGGGTGAACACAATCTTCTTCTCATTAGAGTCATAGATCATGCTGTTGACAAAGAGACAGAACTGGACTGTGTCCAGCCAGTTCTTGGCCTTGGATTAATTGCCATCAAAGTGCTCAGGAGTACCAAGATGAAGTTCCATAGGCTTAGTGGTGGAGGTAGAGGAGCTAGACATGGTGATGGATGGGGAGTGTTACAAAGTGACACTCCAGCACTAGAACCAGTCACATGACATCATGTGATCATGCACAAGATACCCCATTTTAAGCTTAACCCTAGTCTGTGGTCTGTTTTCTTTAAGAGTATTTATTATTCCTTTTCTTCAGCAGTGGTCATGTGATTATCAGTCACCTGACATGGATCTTCCCAGGATCTTTTCTGGAACTGCCCTCCATCTAATCTTCATGGATCTCATCTGATCTGAATCTGGATCTGGACCCTAGATGCATCTGTGGCAGATCTATAGATTGGATCTCATCTGTGGCAGAGATCTCTGTCCTCATGGTGCAAGCACCTCTGACCCTGCATTCATTTCCTAGATACTTCTCTTCCATTCTCCCACATCTGCATGGTATCCTGCCATACTCATTAATATCTGCCCCATGCTTTTCCCTCATGTTCCTTATCTATTAACCCAGGGTTTAGGGTATCCCCTGATTAGGTAGTTCCTGTACTTAGTCAGCATGGTCTGTGCACCAGGCCTTGTAATATATAAAGGCAAGGGTAGGCAAGCTGGGATTCCCCAGTCTTGCTCACTTGAGTCTAGGTTTAGGTTTAGTCTTGCTGGTATAAGTGCTTCCTTGACTCTCAGCCTGCCAGTCTCAATACTTGGCTCTCACTTTCGTCTCAGCACACCTAGTTAGGGGCCACTAGCACAAAAGCCCTTTAGCAAGATCAGGAAGGCACTCACCAAGGGTTAGGGTTAGGTTTAGGTCAATGCATCAAAGATTGTGTTTCAGTGGTCATAGAGTAAGTCATTGATTGACTGCTTAGAGGTGATGTAGTCCAAGTAGCAGACCAAGAGTTCATCATGAGGAACAATAATATCATCTAGGAGTCCATTAAACTGTGGTTTATGGATCAAGTTGACATAGTATGTAGTTGCATCAGAAGGGAGATCTGGAATGGTGAGTGTATTCACCATTCAATTGATAGTGGGGTTTGTGATCTGAAGCCATGGATGTCCAAGGATAATGTTCTCCTTTCTGCATGTGATGACATAGCAGGAAACTGGGAGAACAGACTGTTTGAAATGAAAAAGGAGATTGCAAGTTCTGGTGATCTTGCCTTTTTTGTTTTCTGAGTGGTTGACATTTCAGATGACAATTAGCTTGGAGAGTTTAGTAGTGGGAAACTGGTTCCTCTTGACAAAGTCCCAGTCTATGCAGTTGATCTGTGCTCCACTATCAATGAGGGCATAAGTGACTATGACCTTCTTGGCATGGGATAAGGGGGAAACTTGGATTGCAATTTTCATAGATTTCTTTGAAGTGAATACAAGTACAGGTGCACAAGAGAAGGAGGGAGTACCTTGCATAGGGGAGGTACTTCATTTTAAAAACCCTGCCTTTCTGTTTTCTTCTTCCTTTCTTCCTTTATAACTATTCTTGCCACTCCATCATCAGATTCATCATCACTAACCTCCTTGATCTTTGTTGTCAGTTCTTTGGCAGAGACTATCTTGATGTAAGGGGTTTCCTTGATGGTGGTAGAAGGGGAAGAAGAAGTGGGGAAGTTAGGGTAAGTGGTGTTGATATGACCAGGTTTCTGGCATCTGAAGCAGAGCTTATTCTTGATGCAGAAGGTCCTTCCTGCATTGGTTAAGTGGCCCTTCTTTATGGCATTGACATCCATTGCATTTGAATCTTTTTCAGGTTTGGATGTAGTAAAGGGGGACATGGGAGTCCAAGTAAACATGCAAGGATTCTTTCATCATTGTTCTATAGAGTGAGTGTGCTCCATAGTTCCTTGAAAATGAGCAGCTTTGAGATACCACTCATCAATGGTGGAGGAGATCATATCCAGGTTGTGAATGCAATGGGAGAGGTAGAATGCCAGTCCTGTTTTATAGTAGCCAATGAGAATATTGTCATCAGTTATTTTAGTGAAGATGACTCAGTTCTGGAACTCAGCAGTATATTTAGCTAGGGAAGATGTTTATTTGCCTTTCTTTCCCTGCTTCATCTGGGTGTTTGCCAATCAATGAATGGCAGCATTGATCATGTCCTGTTGTTGGAAGACTTTCAGGAACTTGGAGATAAAATGGAAAAACTTTCCCAAAGTAATGGTTATACTGGAGATGTGTTTCTTCCAGTATATTGCAGCCCATGACAATGCTGGCCCTTTAGTCATGAATGAGAGGGCAAAGGCAATCTTCTTTTTATCAGAGTCATAGACTGCACTGTTGACAAAAAGGTAGAACTAAACTGTGTCCAGCCAGTTTTCAGCCTTGGATCAATCACCATCAAAGTGCTCAGGAGCACCAAGATGAAGTTCTGTTGGCTTAGTGGTAGAGGTGGAGGAGCCAGACATGGCAATTGTTGAAGAGGATTAGAAAAGGGTAAACACAGGTTGGCATCAGACAGGAGCAGAAGAAGGTGGCATCTGGGCTTGGGGAATCTGTAAAGAAGAAGAGAGTTCATGAGCTAGGTCATGGTTTTCCTGTACTTCTTCTTGGGAGAGGACAAGAATATCTGTGAGCACATTTTCTGGTATGGAAGGGCAATCCAGAGAAGAGGGGTTCTTGGGCTTCAAAGTGGACTTGAGAGGGTCTGAGGTAGAGGCTCAAGGCTTACCCCAGAGGGAATTGAATAGCAAAGATTGTTTAAGTGGAATAATGGAAGTAAACTATAGCAATAATAGCTGCAAATAGAATACACTACTTCTTTTGTTATACTAGGCCCAGATAGGGACAGGCATAGACCTTGCCATGGGAAGAGTAGAGGAGGCAGACCAAAGGTAAGCCTCAAGATGAGTGAAGGGTAACAAATGAAGTGTTGTGTCCAAGTGATACCAGTACACTTCCAGGGATATGCTAAAGTCAGATGCTAATGACTTTCAGGTTAAGTGCCTGGATACAAATAGTGGATTCCAAGTACTTAGGTACAAGGATAGAGGGGATGTGAAGACTTGTGAAGGGATTGCAAGGTAGAAGTAGTGTAAGGAAAGAGGAGACAGGAAGTATACTATTTTATAGTACAGTTAATAGGGTTCAAGTGGAGATTGACTGAGTAATTAGGCTGATGAATGATGAGTAAAGTATCTGTGTGGAAACAAATGGAAAGAGATAGAGCAATTATGAGTCAGCTGATTAAGAGATAGAAGACCTGGGCAGAGGGTCTAACAAAAGAGCAGTCTGAGCAAGGCCAGACTATGAGAAGAGTGGAATCTAAGAGTAAAATTGAACAAGAAAGCACCCAGGGTATGAGAAGAGCAGAAGCTAGGACAAGGGAAAAGAAAAATGGGAAGAAAAAAGAAGAAAATGTAACAAGTATAGTGCATAAAGATTAAAGTACCTTGATAGTTCTAGTTGTTACTTCATAACACTACCCCTTTTTAGTGGTAAAGCCCCAAAGAGCCAGAGACTGTTGACTGTCTCTTACCCATCATTAACTGGGCTACTCCTGTAAACTCTTAAGTAAAAGAAAAACATAGGCCAAAAAAGAAAAAGAAAAGAAAAAAAGAAAAACTCTTAGAAATTACCTTTGATAAACAAGAAAAGACTTGTCCTTTGACTTATCTTGCTTTCTCTTATTGTCACTTCATTCCATACCTACTGCCTCTTCTTTGACATCAACTTATCCTGAGTTGGATAAGAGGAGAGTTGATGAGAGAAATAGCATCAGAAAAAAATAACCACTTTTTCAGCAAAATACCTTTATCAGAGAACAATCTTCACAAAGAGTGTCAACTTGTCAACACATGCAGGACACTGAAAAGATTTCTGCAAGAGGAATCCATTGTGGAGTTCATGTTATGTTTTTTTGTTTTCTTCTTTTTTTTCTCTTGCTTTCATCATAGCTTCTGCTCTTTACACACCCTGGGTGCTTTCATGTTTACTTTCTACAATAGACTTTCGCTTTTCTCATACCCTAGCCCAGCCTAGACTGCTCTCTTGTTATATCCTTTGCTCAGGTGTTCTATTTCTTAATCAGCTGACTTATAATTGTTCCATCACTTTTCATTCATTTCTACATGAATACCTTACTCATCATTTGTCAGCATGATTACTATCATTGTTGCCACCCAAATCTTATTCACTGTACTATAAAGTAGTGTACTTCCTGTTATTCTTCTCTTTATGCTACTTTTACCTTTTGATTCTCATATATCCCTTATCCCTGTACCTAGTA
The DNA here is from genome assembly GCA_038089275.1 of Pulveroboletus cf. rosaemariae. Taxonomy (NCBI): domain Eukaryota; kingdom Fungi; phylum Basidiomycota; class Agaricomycetes; order Boletales; family Boletaceae; genus Pulveroboletus; species Pulveroboletus cf. rosaemariae. The sequence goes on along the minus strand of JBBPKN010000102.1, from coordinate 27,428 downwards.
CTCAGAATCCACTCTTGTTCTGTCCTGGAAGTCTCCAGTCTAAAGAATCAGTCATCCTAGCATCTGACTTTAGCATAGCTTTGGTAGAGTCTCCCTTATCCCTTGCCCAGCAAGGTCTACACTAGTCCCTATCCAGGCCTAATGTAACAAAAAAAGTAGCATATTCTACTTGTGGCTACCTTCACTGCAGATTACTCCCCACCATTTCTCCCAAGCAACCTTTGCTGTTTGACTCCCTTTGGGGTGAGCCTAGAGCTTCAATCTCATACCCTCTCAAGTTCACTTTGAAACTCAAGAACCTCTTTCCTCTAGAATGCCCTTTCATACCAGAAGATATTTTCATGGATATTTTAGTCCCCTTTAAGAAAGAAGTTCAGGAGGATCATGATTTAGCACATGAACTCTTCTTTTCTTTACAGATTCATTAAGTTCTGACTTCACCCTCTTCTACTCCTGTTTGACACTGACCTGCATTTACCCTTCCTTGAATCTCATCTATTGCCCCCACCATGTTAGGATCCTCTTTATCCTTTATCAAACCCATGGAACTTTGTTTCAGTGCCCCTGAGCACTTTGATGGCAATTGATCCAAGGCTAAGACCTGGTGTTAAAACCTTATCCCAGCAGGAAGATGCTGTTAAAATCTATACCAGTATAAGTATACTTTTAAAACCAGTTCCTTTCTGAATGAAATCCTTGATGCTGAAGGAAGGTCATAACTCCAAAGGGCTCCAGAGAAATCTAGAAAGGGTTTAAATGATCAAATAGGACTCAGCTTCATCTTATGTGGTGCACCCTTGCACTTTCCAGTGTCCTAATTTACATAGATGTCAGAGGTGGGTAAGAAGGCTGTCTCTATGCTTAACAGGAGGGACAGGCAGGACAAGGAGAGTCAAGCCTAGTCATGGGGGTGGGACCTTGCAACTTTTTCAAGGATATTACTTGGCCTCAGAGGTACTCCAGAGTAACCTGGAGGGTCAGAGTGAGCCCAAGGGCTTGAGCAGAGTGAGAACAAAGACAAGGGGGTATTTTTGTCAATATTTGTACTGCAGTACAAGATACAAAACTACAGTACTTATATCTCAAAGAGGCAGAACTATCTAGGAGTGTAACAAGGTGAGACAAGTGCAAACTCAGAAGTGAAGCAGATGTCTAAATATCTAAGAAACAAATGGAGATGTCAGGAAAGACAATATCCAATCATGTCAAACTGAAACTGAAGGATAACAGGATGAAACAAGGGAAAGCAAGGAACAGGAATGGAACAGGAATAGTAACAATGATGGTAACAGTAACTGAGAGTGGTAATGGTAATGGAGTTATACCAGGACAGTCTGGAGACAACAAAGTGGAACTAGGGTAGTACTTAACTGGAGCAGAGATAGACTAAAAATGGAATGGGGCAGAGTGGGAGTGAAAGCCCAGAGAAGTGTACATGTGTAGCTGGGGCAGACTGGAATGGTGATGAAGGGCCAGAGTTGCCTAAAGGGGAGTTAGAGGGCTAGAGTAGCTTACTAGATATGAGAACCAATCATAAGCTGGGTCAGGATGGGGTTGGAATTGGGTTGAAGGTATGGGATATGATAGTATTCCTCTCTTAGGCCTGAACCCTTGAAGGCCATTGGTCCAGGGTGTGGAGGGTATGGACACATGATCTGAGATAGTGTGGTAATGGGCATGTGATCTCATGTTTAGTAACATCAGAGGTAGAGTGGAGGGTTGTGGAGGTAACAAGCATGTGACCTTGTTTAGTGACAATGGGGTGGAAGAGTGAAGTTTCTTGGCTTGCTCATGAATAAAAATGGGGACTTTATGGTAGCTTGTCCTTTCTTCATTACAACAACATGGCCACATTCAATAACATTATAGCCTGGGCTGAAGAATGCATCATGGAATGTGCTAATGATGATGAGGCATTGAGTGATGCCAAATACACCAAGTGCAAGAGGTGTGTGAAGGCAAGAAAAGAGAAGGAATGGAAAAGGGTGGAAGAAACCCAGAAGATGGCAGAGGAGGCTGCCCAAAGGCAGGCCAAGGAGACTAAGAGGGCCCAGCAGGTGGCAGAAGTGGCTGCCCAAGAAAAGGTGAGTACCATGGTTGTTCACCTGAGGATTGAACAACTGAAGATTATCAGGAGGTGCAAGTACAGGCCCAAGTGGGGCCTAGCAACAACAAGGGAAAGTGGAGAGTAGAGGAGGCACCAGCATGCTGAAGATATGAGGATAGGGAAGTGGAGTGTGAGGTGGGTGTGAGGAAGTCCATGTTGTGCTTGGCCTGTCAAGAGGCTAAGGCAAGGTATGAATGCCTAGGGGAAAAAAAGCTGGTGCAGAAATGGTGTCAGAGAAATGCAGAGAAGAAGTGGCCCAAAAAGAGGGCTCACTCCGAAGAAGTGGAGAGTGGTATCAAGCAGGTAGCCAAGGGTTGTCACCTGCTGGCAGCAACCATACAGGAGGTAGGGGGCCAGATGGTGCAGAAAATAGAAAGGGAGAACTGGCTACTAGCATGGCTGGTCAATATCCTTGATCCTGCATGAAGGGTAAGTGGAGAAAATGCAGAGAGTGGGCTGGAGGATGGCAAAGAGGATAAGGTGGTGGGAGAGGTGGCAGAACTCAGAATGGGAGTTCAGGAGAAAGTGGGAAGGGAAGGAGATAAAAACATAATTGTTATGGTGTCAATCTCTAAATAACCCATCCTAACCCTAAATGGTCTGCCTTGAGAGGGTGTGTCAGTTTCATTGTCAGATTTGATTAGAATAGAGTAAAGAGTGGTGTGGTGGACTTAGGGTAGCAAGGCCTGAGGAGCCATAGCACAAGTTAGGAGATAATGCCTATATTGAGAGGGCACTAGACAATGTACAAGATAAACAAGTGGTTAAGGCTGGAGAGCTGAAATCAAGGAACTACTTGACTATTTATACTAAGTCCAAGTGTGCACAGACCACCTCCAGGGCATAGGAAACTACTAAATAAAGAAGTAGGGCATAGGGCATGCTTACTGAGAATATGACCAATGGGCCATGTGATATAGGTGTGTAGAATGGAGAGGCTGTGTAGAATGGAAGATAAGGGTCTAGGGTAAGTGGAGATTAAACCATGCCCTCAGCCATGAGGCCAAGGAGATCCCATCTGGATCTCTGCCATGATTAGATCCATCAATCTAGATCAGATGTCATCTAGATTGGATCAGGAGATACTATCATCTGAGATGCTAGATTCAACCATAAGCTGTGCCTAAACCCAAGGAGAATACTCTGATAACAACTTAACCATATCCTAGGGTTTATTCTTGTTTGGCAATAAAGTCTCACAATCATGTGCTTGTCATGTGACTCTTGTGCATCCAAATGTTACATTTGTAACAATAATGGTACTAGAGTAGTATAGTAATTACTCTAGTTTGTCTTTATAACAGAGGTTGGAATTTGGGAATAACCCAGGGGGCTGGAAATTAGGATATGAAAAGGGGCATCAATGACTACTGAAGTAAAGGCTTCAAACCTTGAGTGAACAAGTTTAGAGCAAATGTGGAGTAAGTCCAGAAAGTAAGGTTTCCACAAATTATAATAACCTGTTAAGATGAAATCTTATGACCAGGCAAGTGGTACCTTGGGCAGTCATGGGGTGATAAGGAAAACAAAAGGATGACCAAGAAAAGAACAGAAGAAATAACCAAATTCCCCAAAGGAATGAGATTAGAGACTGATGTTAAAATGGTCACTTCTGACATAGAAACAGAGAAACTGAAAAGAAACAAAGGGGATAGAAGCAAAGAGACATGGAGCTTTGGAACAACTACCAGAGAGGAGATCAGAAATTAGACTAGAGCCTGATAGTTAAATGAAGACTACAAAACAAATGTCAGAAAGGTTGGATTTAGAGCAGGAAAGGAATGGAGTTAAGGAAGGTTTTTTATCTCCAAAGGGAACTGAAACATGCTGATTGCCAGTGAGATAGTTCATCATGCAGCTAGGGGTCAGAGCTAAATTGGAGTTGAGTGAGATTCCAATAAAGCAGGTAAGGGCAGAAATGTTGAAGACATATCCCATTTCTGATGTCCTTATTTTGAAATGCAACTAGATAATGTGTTGACCTTCCTAACCCTAACCCTTGGAGAGTGCCTTCCTAATACTGCTATCTGGCTTTTGTGCTAGTGGCCAGGAACTAGGCATGATGAGAAGAAAGTAAGAGCCAAAGGCCACTTATAGAGCACTGATAAGGCTGAGAGTCAAAGGAGCAACAAGTCAATACTTGTGCTGGTAAGACTGAATCTAGACTCAAGTGAGCAAGACTGGGGAATCCCAGCTTGCCTACCCTTGCCTTTATATATTCCAAGGTTCAGAGCATAGACCATGCTGACTAGTACATGATACTACATAATCAGGGAATGCCCTAAACCCTGGGTTAATAGATAAGGAAACAATAAGGGAAAAGCATGGGACAGAGATTAAGAGTATAATAGAAGGCCATGTGGATGTGGGAGAATGGAAGAGAAGTAATCCAAGAATAGAATGCAGGGTCAGAGATACTTGCATCATGAGAATGGGGATCTCTGCCACAGATGAGATTCAATCTGTAGATCTGCCACAGATATATCTAAGATCCTAATCTAGATCCAGATCCAGATCTCAGATATAATCCATGGAGATAAGACTGGTGGGCAATTCCAGGGAAGATCCTGGGAAGATCCATGTCAGGTGACTGATGATCACATGACCACTGCTAGGAAAAGGAATAATAAATACTCTTAAAGGAAACAGACCACAGACTAGAGTTAAGCTTAAAATGGAGTGTCTTGTGCATGATCACATGATGTCATGTGACTAGTTCTAGTGCTGGAGTGTCACTTTGTAACATATTTGATAAGCTCCAATACTGGTTCAACAAACAACTAGCTCCTTGTCCCCTTGACAGGGTGGATCTAATGCAGGCCAAATATCTGAAGTATACAAGGAGAAGAATAGCCAGCCATATGGTTCTAGATTGGAGAGAAACTATGTGATTATCAGAAGGACAGGGGTCTGGGACTGGAGGCATGGAAGGAGTAGCTGGAGGGGCAGAGCAGATACAATTTGGAGGTTCAGTGATTGGAAAAGATGGGGGGTCAGAGCCTGTGGGGAACTGCTTAGTTGCAGATGCCATTTGAGAAGTCAGTGGTTGCCTTTGCTGAGAGATGAAGGAGTAGAACAAGCTCCTTTATAACCTAGTCCAGATCAAGCTGGTGGAAGGTTGTTGGACTGGATACATTGTGGCAGGGAGATCAAGGGTCATCCCTGTCAACCTTGAGGCTGAGGCTGAGTGGAAGGACAGTGGAGTGGTGGTCAGAGAGGACTCAGAAGAGTGAATGTTCCACTGAGAGTTGCTTGCTGGTCTTGCCTCCTATATACACAAATAACAGGTGTACTAATTGAATTGCACATTGTCTATGTGCTGCAGCAAGGGGAGGGAGGTAAGCTACTCAGAAGAGGGATAGGGGCAATCAGAGGCAATCATAGATGAGTGCAGTTAACATAGATAGAGGTCAGTCACTGCACAAGTGATAAGGGTGGTCAGAGAAGAAATTGGCACAAAGCACATCTGGTTATTGCATAAGAAGGGAGCACTGTGGCAAAAGAGACTGGAGATGGAACAGAGAGAGGTTGGAGGGGTAAGCAATGGAACTAAGGGAAGAGCAAGAGTGCTAAATGACCAGTAGATTGCAGATTGCTAGGTGTAATCAGTGGTTACTAGTGTGATCACTAGATGCTATCCCCTCCTCAAGGTTGATGTCCCATTGTCAACTAGGAGACAGAAAATAAAGGGGCCAGAGGCAGCATGAGGCACAAAGCAGAAGATATCTGGAAGTACCTGGAAAGATAGAAGGGAGGCTGGAAGGAAGGCCAATCAAAGGGACAGACACAGAAACAGGGAATTTCCAGGGGATGCAGGAAGAGCAGAAATATCCCCAATGGAGAAGGAAAATCCAGGGAAAACAAAAGGACAAGTTCCCAGATGACAGATTAGAAAAAATGGGAACTGTTATGGTGTTGATCTCTAAATGACCCATTCTAACCCTAAATAGTTTGCCTTGAGAGGGTATGTTGGTTTCATTGTCAGATTTGGATTGAATAGAGTGAAGAGCAGTGTGTGAACTCAGGGTAGCAAAGCCTAAGGAGCCATAGCACAAGTTAGAACTCAAAGACTAGCCTGTATTGATAGGCAGCACTAAGAGGATAATGTACAAGATAAACAAGTGGTTAAGGCTGGAGAGCCAAAATCAAGGAACTATCTGCTACTTATACTAATCCCAGTCATGCACAGACCACCCAGTGTGTCCAGCACAATACTAAATATGGTAAATGGGCATAGGGTAAGGGTAAAGGGTATGACCAATGGGTCATGCAGATAAGTGGTGTAGAATGAAGAGGCTATGTAAAATGGAAGGTTAGGGTTCAGAGTAAGCAGAGATTAAACCATATCCTTAGCCATGAGGCTAAGGAAATTTTATCTAGAGATCTGCCACAATCAGATCAGATCCTTATTTAGATCTAGATCCAGATTTATCAGAGATACAATCAGGAGAGCATCTATTATCTGAGATGCTAGATCTAATCCCATAAGCTGTGCCTAAATCCCAGGGGAATACTCTGAATAACAACTTAACCATATCCTAGGGTTTATCCTTGTTTGGCAATAAATTCTCACGGTCATGTGCTTGTCATGTGACTCTTCTGCTAGCAAATGTTACATTCATAACAGGAACTGAAAGCAAAAAGTAATGGGGTTATTGGAACAAGGTCAGAAAACCAAGGGATTCCCAGGGCAAAACAGCAGAGAGATGCAGAGGAGATTCCAAAGAAATGAGCAGCATTCCTAGGAGACACAGAAGAGCAGAATTGTCTCCAGGGAAGAAATACCCAGGGGAAAGAAACAGGATTCCCAGAAGATGCAGAAGAGCAGAATGTCTACCAGGAAAAGAATACTCAGGGAAACAGAAGGACAGATTCTGAAATGACATACAGAAAAATAAGGAAATATCCACAAGCAGGAACAGAGTCATTAGAAACAATGCCCAAAAAGCAAGGATCTTCTGGGCAAGAGTTGAAGAAAATGGAGAGATACAGAGATAATTTCACAAAACAGGTCTCTCAGAAGGGAACAGGGAGTGCCAATGACATGGGGTTATAGGGAGGTGGTGCATAAAACAATATAGTGCCATACAGAGAAAATCCAAGCAGAGATCCATAGCAAACAAAACAAAGCTCAAATAACTGCAAGTAGGAAAAGAAAAAGTAATCATAGCATAGTTATAATGGAAGTGTGAGCTTTCTGAAGAGACAGAAAGGGATGGAAATGCCCAGAAAGGGCAAGAGACTTTTGGCATGTGAGACAAAACATGGGGAGTGTGTCAGAGTGCAGAGGAAGAGGGGTGGTGCTTCTGAAGCCTGGTTGGTTAGCAAGGTGGGTATTGTTATAATGCACTTTTTCATTTTTACTCTTTTTGAACTTATCTTCTTACTATTGCAACTCTTCACATTGTCACATCATGTGACCCTTTCACACCTTCACATCTTCACCATTTCACATTGTTACCTCTTTATGTCTTCACAAGGCACAAGTCTAGAGTGATCTAGACTCTGATGTCATGCCTTATGTTCAGCACATGTATTTCTAGGTCCCCACTCCTTTATTGCTATTGGTTGGCTTACTGTACATTACTTTAGGGCCAGTACCATTTACATGATCTGTGCATATACTGTAGCAATATATAAGGAGATTGGCTCAAGCCTGGGTTTTCCCAGTCTTGTACACTTGAACTTTCCAGTTCTAGTTCTTTCTTGGCTCTTATCTTTTTGCTCTATTGCCTAGTTCAGTGCCACTAGTCTAAAAGCACTACTTAGGACTTAGGAAGATCAAGCACATACCAAGGTTTAGGTGTTTTAGGTCAACACATCTAGTTGTTGTGTTTTAGGTATATCTTAGCTGTGAGGATAAGGAAATAGATAGCAGAGGTACCACAGGTGAAGAAGAATAAAGGGTCAAATGCTACAAGTTTCGAGAAGGTTAAAGATGAACAGAGATGTCTTCCTGGTAGGTGTATTAACAGATGAAACTGGCCTGCTACAGAGAGCAGAGTGATGCAAAGATGACTGCACACTTAGGCAACAGAGTTATAACTACCAGATATTAATAAAAAGCTGTGGTTCAAGATCAGAGTTAGCTGAGACCAGAGTGGTACAGAGCTATAGAGGGTATGTGAAATGCTGGCATGTGTTATCCAGTGAACAGACAAGGTACTACTTAATACCTGGGGTCAATGAATCACAGTGGGTAAGTTAGTGGTGTCCTAGAATCAGTGAACACAAACCATCCAGCAGAGGGTAATGCTAGACATTGACAGAGTGAATCCAACAGTCTTTGTAAGGTATGTGAAGGTCCAATAACTTGAGCAGAAGAGGCAAAATCAAAAGAGATGGAGAGGCATTGAAAGAAGTGGAAGTGGGCAAAAGAGAGTTGGAGTATTGGGGCTCCCAAATTCTAAATAGAACAAGGTACCCAATTGGGGTTATAATAATTGGAAGTACATGAAAGGGTGGTACCAGAGGTTGGAGAAACAAGGGGTACAGGTTTAATAGACTTGTCATGCTTGGAAGGCTGGATCTTGAAAGGCTAGAACTAACAGCCAGAAATGGGTTGCCTAGGAGTTGTCATATCCCAGACCTTTGATCCAACTCCAATCCCATCCTGACCCAGCTTACAATTGGTCTTTGTACCTAGTAAGCCACTCTAGCCCTCTGACTTCCCTTTAGGCAACTCCAGTTCTCCGTTACCATTCCAGTCTTTTCCAGCTATGCATGTACACTTTCTGTCCCTCAGTGTTATATGCTCCCCTGAGCTTCTGCTTCCACTCCACTCCACCCCATTCTGTTTCTAGTCTATCTCTGCTCCAGTTAAGTACTACCCTAGTTTTCTTTCATCATCTCTGGAATATTCCAGTATAACTTTATTACCATTCCTGGTCTCAGTTACCATTACCATCATTGTTACTATTCCTGCTCCATTCCTGTTTCTTGCTTCCCCCTGTTGCATTCTGTCACCCTTCAGTTTTAGTCTGACATGATTGAACATTGTCTTCTCTGACATCTCCATTTGTTTCTTAGATATTTAGACATCTGCTTTGCTTCTGAGTTTGCATCTGTCTCACCTCATTATACTTCTAGATAGTTCTGCCTCTCTGAGGTATAAGTACTGTAGTTTTGTATCTTGTACCTTAGTAGGAATATCAACAAAAACAACAAAAACACCCTCTTATTTTTGTCCTCACTTTGCTTGAGCCCTTGGGCTCACTCTGACCCTCTGGGTTACTCTGGAGTACCTCTGAGGCCAAGCAATATCCTTAAAGGAGTCACAAAGTCCCACCCCCATGACTAGACTTGACTCTCCTCATCCTACCTGTCCCTCCTGTTGAACATAGAGACTGTTATAGTGTCAATCTTCTGAACAACCCATTCTAACCCTAAATGGTCTGCCTTAATGAGGTGCATCAGTTTCATTGTTGGATTTGGATTAAATAGAATGAAGAATGGTGTGTGGTACTCAGGGTAGCAAGTCCTGAGGAGCCATTACCACTAGTTAGGAGGAAAAGAGACTATATTGAAGGAGGTATGGTTTCAGTATAAGGATAACAGGGTGATTAAGGCTGGGGAGCCTTAACCAAGGAACTACCTACTACTTATACTATAGCCAATGGTGCACAGACCACCTAGTCTCTCTAGCACAATACTAAATAAGGAAATAGGGCATAGGGCAAGGGTAAAGGGTATGACCAATGGGCCATGTGAATAAGGGGTGTAGAATGGAGAGGCAGTGTGGAATGGAAGGTAAGGGTCTAGGGTGAGTGGGGATTAAACCATGCCCTCTATTATGAGGCTGAGGAGATCCCATCTAGAGATCTGCCACAGATCAGATCTGACCCTCATCTAGATCCAGATCCAGATTCATCAGAGATCCAATTGGGAAATGCACCTATCATCTGAGATGCTAGATCCAACTCTATAAGCTGTGCCTAAATCCAAGGGGAAACTCTAATATAACAACTCAACCATATCCTAGGATTTGTCTTGTTTTGGCAAGGAAGTCTCATGGTCACATGCTTGTCATGTGACTCTTCTGCTAGTGAATGTTATGTTTGTAACAGAGACAGCCTTCTTAACCATTTCTGACATTTATGTAAATTGAAACACTGGAAAGTGCAAGGGTGCACCACATAAGGTGAAGCTGAGTCCCATTTAATCAAATGAAACCCCTCCTAGATTTCCCTGGAGCCCTCTGGAGTTATGACCTTCTTTCAGCATCAAGGGTTTTATTCAGAAAGGAACTGGTTAAAAGTATACCCATACTGGTATAGGTTTTTAATAGTCTTCTTCTATTGGGATAAAGTTTTAACAGGAGTAGAGAACAGATGCAAGAGGTTGATGACTGCCTATTGATAATCCTGAAGTAACTTGTCAAGAAGGGGCTGGAAAACAGCTAGAGGATGCTTATACTGTGATGGCTAGATCTAGACATGAGAAGTTGGTTGGAATGGTCCAGAGTGACATGGAGTGGGTTTCCATTGAGAATTACCAGGTGACAACAAAGTGTCAGAGAACTAAAGTCAGTTGCCAGAAAAGAACAGGAAAAATGAAGGGAGTGGCACTCATGGGTAGGAAACCATAACCTAAGCTGCATTTAAGGATCCATGAGAACTAGTGATGCTGTATGATAGTAGGGAGTCATAGCTGCTCTGGAGAGCCCAGAGTTAGGAATAGGGGAATGCCAGGGTCAGGAATCAGAAGTTGAATCTAGGTGCATATATCTCAAGCAACTGGGGCCAGTGACTGACATTGTAGAATGTCAGGGTAGCTTGGAGTAACTCAGAAGGTCAGGGGCAGTAAGGGGCTTGCACCATGTGAAGACTAGATCAACTTAGGGGTTGAATGCCCAGAAGAATGCAAGGTTGTAATGGTATTGTTGGGGGTCATATCCTAACAGATGACATGAGGGATGGGACAAAGTTCTGGAGATCTTGGAGAAATCACCCATGAGTGTGCCAAGCATGCAGGTGGTTCAGAGTTGAGTGTTAAGAGACAGTGGAGGCTGATCCTGAAGTAAAGGCTTGGAGAAGTGCAAGTGAGAGTCAGAATATACTGTTAAAACCTTATCCCAGCAGAAAAATACTGTTAAAACCTATATCAGTATGAATATACTTTTAAAACCAGTTCCTTTTTGAATGAAACTCTTAACACTAATGGAAGGTCATAACTCCAGAGGGCTCCAGAGGGCTTTAGAGGAATCTAGAAAGGATTTAAATGATCAAATGGGACTCAGCTTTACCTTATGTGGTGTACCCTTGCACTTTCTGGTGTCCCAATTTACATAGATGTCAAAGGTAAGTAAAAAGGCTGTCTCTATGCTCAACAGGAGGGATAGGCAGGACAAGGAGAGTCAAGTCTAGTCACGGAGGTGGGACCTTGCAACTCCTTCAAGGATATTGCTTGGCCTTGGAGGTACTCCAGAGTAACCCAGAGGATCAGAGTGAGCTCAAGGGCTTGAGCAGAGTAAGGATAAAGACAAGGGGGTGTTTTTGTTGATATTTATACTGTGATACAAGATACAAAACTACAGTACTTATATCTCAGAGAGGCAGAACTATCTAGGAGTGTAATGAGGTAAGACAGGTGCAAACTCAGAAGTGAAGCAGATGTCTAAATATCTAAGAAACAAATGGAGATGTCAGGGAAGACAATGTCCAATCATGTCAAACTGAAACTGAAGAGTGACAGGATGAAACAAGGGGAAGCAAGGAACAGGAATGGAACAGGAATAGTAACAATGATGGTAACAGTAACTAAAAGCAGGAATGGTAACAGAGTTATACCAGGATGGTCCAGAAACAACAAAGTGGAACTAGGGTAGTATTTAACTGGAGCAGAGATAAACTAAAAACAGAATAGGGCAGAGTGGAAGCAAAAGCCTGGGGAAGCATACATGCATAGCTGGGACAGACTGGAATGGTGACAGAGGGCTGGAGTTGCCTAAAGGGGAGTCAAAGGGCTAGAGTAGCTTACTAGGTATAAGGACCAATCATAAGCCAGATTGAGATGGGGTCAGAATTGAGTTGGAGGTATGGGATATAATACCTGGCTGGATACTGTCCAGTTTTACCTCTTTGTTAACAGTGCAGCCTATAACTCTGATGAAAAAAAGATTGCCTATGCCCTTTTGTTCATAATCAAGGGCCCCACCCAGTCTTGGGCAGTCACATACTAAAAGCAATATATTTCAGATACTACTATCACCATGGGAAAGTTTTCCCATTTCACCTCTGTGTTCCTGAAAGCTTTCCAGAAACAGAATACTATGAATGCTGCCATCCACTGGTTGGCAAATACACAAATGAAACCAGGGAAGAAGGAAGAGTGGACCCCTTCCTTAGCTGAGTATACTGCTGAATCCCAGAATAATGTGGTCACAGCAAAGATTTCTAACCATAATGTTCTTATCAGCTACTATGAGACAGAACTTGCCCCCTACCTTGCTTGTCACATTCATAATCTGAATATAATCCCCACAACAATCACTGAGTGGTATTTCAAAGCCACTCACTTTCATGGTACCATGGAGCATGCTTACTTTATGAAACAACAATGAAAGAACCCTTATGCATTTACTTGGACTTTCCCTATCTTGACTACATTCTCCAAACTGGAGAAAGATCCAAATGCAATGAATATAGATGCCATAAAATGCAGCAGACTCATGAATGCAGTGTGAGCACACTGCATCAAGAATAAACTTTGTTTCAGATGCTGCAAACCTGTTATATCCTGTGCCAATGAGTTAACTCTGCTATGTCTCTGATACAGCTTCAGTTGTTTTCACACTATAAGCTATGTATTTTCTGATTCCATTTACCTCCATTTCTTTCTATCTAATGTTGATTACAACTTTACCTATGTTAACTCCTGTCATATCCCATACCTCCATCCCAATTCTGACCCCATCCTAACCCAGCTTATAATACCCAGTAAGCCACTCTAAGCTCTCTGACTCCTCTTCAGGCAACTCTGGCCCTCTGTTACCATTCCAGTCCACTCTGTTAAAACTTATTCCAATAGAAGGAGACTGTTAAAACCTATACCAGTACAGGTATACTTTTAACCAGTTTCTTTCTAAATGAAACCCTTGATGCTGAAGGAAGGTCATAACTCTGGAGGGCTCTGGAGGAATCTAGGAAGAATTTAAATGATCAAATGGGACTTGGCTTCACCTTCTGTGGTGTGCCCTTGCACTTTCTGGTGTCCTAATTTACATAGATGTCAGAGGTGGGTAAGAAGGCTATCTCTATGCTCAACAGAAGGGACAGGCAGGACAAGGAGAGTCAAGCCTAGTCATGGAGATAGAATCTTGCAACTCCTTCAAGGATATTGCTTGGCCTTGGAGATACTCTGGAGTAACCTGGAAGGTCAGAGTAAGCCCAAGGGCTCAAGCAGAGTGAGGACAAAGACAAGGGGGTGTTTTTGTCAATATTTATACTGAGGTACAAGATACAAAACTACAGTACTTATACTTTAGAAAGGCAGAACTATCTAGGAGTGTAACAAAGTAAGACAGGTGCAAACTCAGAAGTGAAGCAGATGTCTAAATATCTAAGAAACAAAGGGAGATGTCAGGAAAGACAATGTCCAATTATGTCAGACTGAAACTAAAGGGTAACAGGATGAAACAGGGGAAAGCAAGGAACAGGAATGGAACAGGAATAGTAACAATGATGGTAATGGTAACTGAGACCAGGAATGGTAACAGAGTTATACCAGGATGATCCAGAGATAATAAAGGGGAACTAGGGTAGTACTTAACTGGAGCAGAGATAGACTAAAAATGGAATGGGGCAGAGTGGAAGCAGAAGCCTGGGGGAGCATATAATGCTAGGGGGCAGGAAGTGTACATGCATAGCTGGGGAAGACTGGAATGGTGACAGAGGACCAGAGTTGCCTGGAGGGAAGTCAAAGAGCTAGAGTGGCTTACTAGGTACAAAGACCAATTGTAAGCTAGGTTAGGATAGGGTTGAACTTGGGTCAAAGGTTCAGGATATGACACACTCCAGCTATGCATGTATGCTTTCCACTCCTCAGCAGTATATACTTTCCTGGCCCTCTGCTCCCACTCTGCCCTATTCTGTTTTTAGTTCTATCTCTGTTTTAATTAAGTACTATCTTAGTTCCACTTCATTACCTCCAAATCATTCTGGTATAACTCCATCACCACTCCTGCTTTTAGTTACTGTTACCATTATCATTACTATTACTATTCTGTTCCTGTTCCTTGCTTTCCCTTGTTTCATCCTATTCCCCTTCAGTTTCAGTCTGACATGATTAGACATTGTTTTTCCTGATATCTCCATTCATTTCTTAGATATTTAGACATCTGCTTCACTTCTGAGTTTGCACCTATCTCCCTTTGCTACACTTCTAAATATTTCTGCCTCTCTGAGGTATAAGTACTGTAGTCTTGTATTTTATACCTCAGTATGAAAATCAACATAAACATCTCCTTGTTATCATTTTCACTCTAATCAAGCCCTTAGGCTCATGTTAACCCTCTGGGCTACTCTGGAGAACCTCCAGGGGCTAAGTGATATCCTTGAAGGAATTGTAAGGTCCCACCCCCATGACTAGGCTTGACTCTTCTCATTCTGCCTGTCTCTCTTGTTGAGCACCAAGACAGTTCTCCTTCCCACCTCTGACATCTATGTAAATCAGGACACCAGAAAGTGCAAGGGCACACCACATAAGGTAAAGCCAAGTCCTGTTTGATCAACCAACCCTTTCTAAATCCCTCTGGAATTCTCTGGAAATCCCTGGAGTTTCTGGAGTATGACCTTCCCTCAGGTTTGTGCACCACTAAGGCACTGGAACCTGACCTTTGCCCTCTAGCCACAAGGGTTTTATTCAGAAAGGAGATTGGTATAAGTTTTAACAACTCCATACCATTCCAATACAACTCCATAGTTCCTCTGATCTCACTTCCTGTTCCTGTTCCTTTCTTTCTTATTTTTTTCTGTCATTATTTAGTTTCAGTTTGACATTATTTGATGTTGTCTCCCCTGATATCTCCATTTGTATCCAGGATGCATTGATACCTGCTTTGCTTATGAGACAACTTCTTTTGTATCTTTGTTCCTTCTTTAGATAATCTGCTTCTCCAAAGTATAAGTATAGTATCACTGTATCTTGTACCACAGTTTGAATATTGACCATAACATGATGTTATGATTATTCTTGACCTTCCTCTTGCTTCATGACTTGACATTGTATCCTACACTAAGTCTAATGACTTTCTTTATGACTTGACATCATATTCCTTGATAGAAAAGCACTATGGCTTACTCTGAATCTCTGGCCCCCTTCTGACCCCTCCATAAATCAGGGCACATGGTACTAGCATAAGGGCACACCACATAAGGTAAAGCCAAGCCCCATCCACTCCAGAATTATCCAGAGTACCTCTGGAGTATGTTGCAGTTTCATAACAAAACCTGGTTATTCTACAAATGCCTGTACCACATTCCCTACTTCTTCTACCACAACAACCACTTCCACCAAGGACACCTCTTACATTAAGATGGTTTCTGCTGAAGAACTAATGATAAATATTGAGGAGATTAGTGATGATAAATCAGATAATGGGGTGGCTAGAGTCAAGCTAAAGAAAGAAAAGATGAAGAAGATAGTTAAGGGTCAGGATTTTTAAAATGAAGTACCTCCTTTACACAAGGTACTTTCTCCCTTTCTTGTGTGCCTGTACTTGTATCTGCTTTGAAGAAATCTATGCATCTTCCAGTACAAGTTTTCCCTGCATTCTGCACCAAGAAAGTCATAGCCACCCATGCTCTTATTGATAGTGGAGCATGGATCAACTGTATTAATTGGAACTTTGTCAAGAAGCACCAACTCCCTATCTTGAAACTCTTGGAACCCATCATTATTCACAATGTGGATCACTCTAAGAACAAGAAAGGCAAGATTACTAGGACTTGTAATCTTCTTCACCTCAATCAATCAGTTCTCCTGATTTCTGTTACAATTTCTCTTTTCTTTCCTCTTTTCCTCTTTCTCTTATCTTAGCTTCTGCTCTTCTCACACCTTAGGTGCTCTCTTGTTCATTTGTCATTATAGGTTCTGCTCTTCTCACATTCTAGCCCAGCCTAGGCTGCTCTCTTGTTATGCCCTTTGCCTGGGCCTTCTATCTTTAATCAGCTGACTTATAATCATTTCATGTCTTTCCATCTGTTTCTACACAGATACCTTACTCATCAGTCATCAGCATGATTACTCATTCTATCTCCACTTCAACTCAATTAACTGTACTATAAAGTAGCATACTTCCTGTCTCCTCTTCTTCATGCTACTTCTACCTTGTGATTACCTCACAGTCCTCACATCTCCACTGCTCCTTGTATCTACATACTGGGAATCCATTACTTGTGTCCTGGCACTTATCCAGAGAATCACCAGTGTCTGATCTTGGCACACCCCTGGGAGTGTAGCTGGTACTTCTAAGGCACAACACTTTGTTTGTTGCCTTTCACTTGTCTTAAAGCTTACCTTTGGTTTGCTTTATCCTCTTCTTCCACAGCAAGATCTACACTTGTCCCTACCTGGGCCTAGTGTAACAAAAGAAGTAGTGTATTTTACTTGTGGCTAGTATTGCTCTAGTCCACTCTTACCATTCTGCCCAAACAACCCTCACTGTTCGACACTCTCTGGGGTAAGCCTCGTGCCTCTACCTCAGACCCTCTCGAGTTCACTTTGGAACCTGAGAATCTCTCTTCTCTGGATCGTTCTTCCACACCAGAAGATGTGCTTACAGATATCCTCATTCCCTCTCAAGAAGAAGTATGAGAAGACCATGACCTTGCTCATGAACTCTCTTCTTCCTTGCAGATCCCCTGAGCCCAGATACCACCATCCCCCACTCCAGTCCAATGCTGACCTGCATTTACCCTTCCTCAACCTTTCCCTCCTTTATCCATTGCTATATCTGGCTTCTTCACCTCCACCATCAAGCCTATGAAACTTTGTCTCAGTGCCCCCAAGCACTTTGATGGCAACTGATCCAAGGCTGAGAACTGGCTGGACATAGTCCAGTTCTACCTCTTCATTAACAGCGCAGTCTACAACTCTGATGAGAAAAAGATTATGTTCACCCTTTCATTTATGACCAAAGAGCTAGCACTATTGTGGGCTGCAATGTACCAGAAGAAGTGTATCTCCAGAACAACTGTCACCATGGGAAAGTTTTCCCATTTCACCTCCATGTTCCTGAAAGTTTTCCAACAACAGGACACAGTCAATGCCACCATTCATTGGTTGGCAAACACACAGATGAAGCAGGAAAAGAAAGGCAAATGGATGCCTTTCCTCACTGAATACACCACTGAGTTCCAAAACTGAGTCGTCACCACTAAGATCACTGATGACAATGTCCTTATCAGTTACTTTGAAACAGGACTTGTGTCCTACCTCTCCCATTGCATCCACAACCTGGATATGATTCCCTCTACC
Organism: Pulveroboletus cf. rosaemariae; assembly: GCA_038089275.1. Lineage (NCBI taxonomy): Eukaryota > Fungi > Basidiomycota > Agaricomycetes > Boletales > Boletaceae > Pulveroboletus > Pulveroboletus cf. rosaemariae. The sequence continues at coordinate 9,844 of JBBPKN010000102.1, read as the reverse complement.
ATTGCTAAGTGGTATACCAAGGCTGCTCACTTTCAAGGAACAATGGAGCATGCTCACTCTATAAAACAATGGTGAAAGAATCCTTGCATGTTCACCTGGACTCCCATGCCCTCCTCTACTCTGTCCAAACTAGAGAAAGATTCAAATGTGATGGACGTTGATGCTGTAAAGAAGGAATGCCTAACTGAAGCAGATAGAGCCTTCTGCATCAAAAATAAACTTTGTTTCAGATGCTGGAAACCTGGACATATAAACATGGCCTGCCCAAATTTCCCCACTTCTTCTTCCCCTGCCACCACCAAGGACACTCCTCACGTTAAAACAGTTTCTGCTGAAGAACCGACAACAAGGATCAAGGAGGTTAGCAATGATGAATCTGATGATGGGGTGGCAAGAGTAGTTGTGAAGAAAGAATGAAAGAAGAAGACAGAAAGGCAGGGTTTTTAAAATGGAGTACCTCCCCTATGCAAGGTACTCCCTCCTTCTCTTGTGTACCTGTACTTGTATTTGCTTCCAAGAAATCTATGAAGATTGTGATTCAAGTTTCCCCCTCTACCCATGCCAAGAAAGTTGTAGCTACTTGTGCTTTTATTGACAGTGGAGCACAAATCAACTGCATCAACTGGGACTTCATCAAGAAGAACCAGTTCCCCACTAAGAAGCTTGATGAACCAATCATCATTCGGAATGTCAACCATTCCAAAAACAAGAAAGGCAAGATCACCCAAACTTGCAACCTCCTCCTATGCTTTGAACAATCCATTCTCCCAGTTTTCTGCTATATTATCGCATGCAGGAAGGAGAATATCATCCTTGGACACCTGTGGCTTAGGACCATGAATCCCACCATTGACTAGATGGCCAACACGCTCACCATTCCAGACTCTCCCTCTAATGACATTACCTATTATGTCAACTCTGTCCACAAACCTCGATTTGATGGACTCCTTGAAGATATCATCATTCCCCACAATGAACTCTTAGTCTGCTATCTGGACTACATCACCCCAGAGCAATCTATTAATAAATCACTCTATGACTACCATTCCAGCAGGATCTTAGATTGCTGCTCCTCTTATCTCCCAGAGATCACTGTTGCTTGGCTCACCATATCCACTGAGCTTGCTATTGAGGCCAAAAAGGCCAAACCCAAGATGACTCTTCCCCCAAATACTCTTAGTTCACATCGGTATTCTCTGACACTCCGAAAACCCTCGACTACCTTCCACCCTCTTGCCCATATGATCATGAGATCAATCTGAAGGATACATTTGTCCCAAAGATTGGTAAGGTTTACCCCTTATTCTCCCCTGAGCAACAGGCCACAGAAGCTTTCCTTGAAGAGAACCTTCAAGCTGGGAAGATTCATCCTTCCAAATCCCCCCAAGCATCATCCTTTTTCTTTGTCAAGAAAAAGGATGGTAAACTCTGCCCTTGTCAAGATTACAGGTATTTTAACGAACACACTGTTCACGATGCCTATTCTTTTTCCCTTATCTCTGATCTCATCAACAAGCTCTGCAATGCTCAGCTTTTCACTAAGTTCAATGTCCAATGGAGCTACAACAATGTCTGTATTAGAGATGGATACCAATGGAAAGCTGCCTTCATCACCCATAAGGGGCTTTTTGAATCCATGGTGATGTTCTTTAGTCTAAATAACTCACCTGCTACTTTCCAATGCTTTATAAATGACTCATTCTGGGATATGATTACTAAGGAATGGCTTGTCATCTACATGGATGACCTCCTTATCTCTTCCCCTGATGCTAACACTCATCAGGAATGCACCACCCATGTCCTCCAATGGATAACAGAACTTGATCTCCACCTTAAACTGGAGAAATACACCTTTACTGTTCCCCAAGTTGAATATCTTGGGATGATTGTTCATCCCAGTGAGCTTGCCATGGACCCCATTAAACTCACTGGCATCTCCCAGTGGCCTACTCCTTCTAAAGTCAAGGATGTTTGTTCTTTTCTTGGCTTTGCTAACTTTTACAGGTGATTCATCCCTAACTATTTTACTATTGCCCATCCTCTTCTTGACCTTACCAAGAAATCTATGGCTTGGTCTTGGTCCCCCACTGCTCAGAAAGCCTTCGATTCTCTCAAGGCTATTTTCCTCTCTCAACTGATATTGCAAATGCCAGATCTTGCTTGTCCATTTGCCATTGCCACCAATGCTTCCACCTACACATCTGGTGGTATCCTTCTTCAAACCAATGCAAATGGGGACTGGCACCCCTGTTCCTATCTCTCCCAGACATTCTCCACTGCTAAGCAGAATTATGATATTTATGATTGTGAACTTCTCATGGTTATCCATACTCTCAAAGCCTGGTGGCAATACCTTCTTGGCTCCTCTACCCCTGTTCAGGTTTTCACTGACCACAAAAACCTGACCTACTTTAAATTCCCCCAGAAGCTTAATTACTACCAAGCTTGCTGGCTTTTGGATATAACTGATTTTGACCTGCAACTTTCCCATGTTGCTGGCACCTTCCTTGCTGGGCTGGACACCCTCTCCCATTGTCCTGACCTGTGTCCTAACACTTCCCAGGATAACCAGGAAGTTACTCTCCTTCCCTCTGAACTTTTTATTAACCTTATCAATGCTAACCTCTCTGCCCACATTAAGGAGCATCAACAAGGTGATCCCCTTCGCCTCTTCATCCTGCAGAAACAGGATGCTTCCACAGATAAGAAATTCCTGCACTTCCATATCTTCAATTGGAAGGAAATTGATGGTTTGCTTATCTACTGCAACCACATCTTTATCCCTTCCTCTATTAATCTCCATCGCACCATCCTCCACCATTGTCATGACCACCCCTCTGCCGGCCACCCCAGTTACCTCAAAACCCACCAACTTGTCTTCGCCAAGTTTTGGTGGCCCAGTCTCACCTCCTTTGTTTACAACTACATTGCTGGTTGTTCCATTTGCCAACAAAATAAAGCAAACACTCACCCCTCTCACCCCACTCTCTCCCCCATTTGCTCCACTACCACTTGCCCCTTTTAACAGATCTCTTGCGATCTTATCACTGATCTTCCACCCTCCTCCAACTTTGATGCCTTGCTGGTTGTGGTCGACCATGGACTTACAAAGGGGGTAATTCTTTGCCCTACTAAGAAATCTGTCACAGCTGAAGGCATTGCCACCCTCTTTTTCCACAAAGTCTATCTCTGATATGGTCTTTACAACAAGATTATTTCTGATTGAGGCCCTCAATTCACCTCAGCCTTTGCTAAAGAGCTTGGGAAACTCCTTGAGTATAATTTATCCCTCTCCACTGTATATCATCCTCAATCTGATGGAGAAACTAAATGAGTCAACCAGGAGATTGAGACATACATCTGCATCTACTGTGGCTCTAACCTCACCAGATGGGCTGACTCCATCATCCATGCCAAATTTGTCCACAATCACCATCTCCACTCTGTCACTGGACAATTCCTGTTCTATCTCATGATGGGATATGAACCCTGTGCCCTTCCTTCTATCATTGATGAATCACTGATGCCTGCTATTGCTAACCACACCAAGGCACTCCTTGCTGCCCACAATGAAGCACTTGCTGCCCATGATCTAGCCTGCCAGACCATGGCATTATGCATCTGCTCCATCTTTTCCCCATTTGCCAAGGGAGATAAGGTGTGGTTAGAAGCCTGTAATTTGAAACAGGCTATCATTCATTTGAAACTCTCTCTCAAATGGGAAGGACCCTTCACCATTATGGAAGTCCTCTCCCCAATCACTTATCACCTCCACCTTCCATCCACATGAAAGATCCATTCCATTTTCCATGCATCACTGTTATTACCCTATCACAAAAACAACGTTCACAGAAAGAACTTCCCTGCTCCACCCCTGGACCTTATAGAAGGTAAGGAGGAATATGAATTGGAGCAGATATTAAAACATTGAGGTCCCCCAGGTAACCATCAATTCCTGATCTGATGGAAAGGATATTCAGCAGAAGATGACTTCTGGGAACTGGAATGGAATTTGAAACATTCCAAGTCCGCCTTGAATGAGTATAAACTCCTCCACCCTCACCACTTTTCCTCATCTGCTCCTCTCCCTCCTCACTCCACCAAGAAACCCAACTGCTGCTCAAAATAATCATGACATTCACCATCGACCAAGGCTTTCACTCATGCAATACCCCTCTTGACACACCATCTCTGTCCATGTTTCAACTTCCCACTACAGAAGTTCCTAATGAGCTGTTGCTCATATCTTCTCTGTTCTCTCTTACTAACACATTTTCTTCCCCTCTTTCTGTACTCACTTCTGAGCTCCCTTTCAAGGACTTTATAGCCTTACCCCCTGCTATCACTATTGGCCCAGCCATCGTCACACCTATCCCTGTTCCTTCCCCTGCCATTGACACTCAATCTGCTGGGATTCTTAGCATCAACCTCCCACTCTCTGCACATGCCCTTTACCAGGGTGCTCCCTCTACCGACTATTTACACCAGGTCATGACATACATCATGGACTCCTGCCTTGCCATTCCCATTGGCTCTCACTTAGACATGTTCTCACTGCTCTGGCTAATCTACCAGATATATATGCAGCTCCTCTGTCTTTCTCTCCTGGCCTCCACCCTTGCCCATATCCCTCACACTTGTGTCTCTCTCACCCAAGCTCTTATCATCTCCATCCATCATGAGCTTCTCTCCAACATTGAGATCCTTGCCTATCAGATGCATATGGGTGAGTTCCTCATCAATCTCAACCACTATATGCATGAGCTGGCCACCACCTGAGGATATACCCCTTCTACTCCCTCTGCCTCTTCCTCATCTCTTAATGACAATGAGCTTGCTGCACTTGAATGTGCTAAAGCCTGGTGGACTGGCCTTCATGGCAATGGCCACCTTCCTCCCTCTCATCCTTGCTTTCGTGAAGCATGCTTCCATTGCCACTGCCTGGGTCACATCCACATCAATTGCCCCTTCTATCAATGTCCCTACTGCCTCTGCTGGCACCCAGGACATACTCAAGCTCGCTGCCCAGCTCAGTGCCATGTCATTGACCTGCTTGTCTCCTCCTTCTCTTTCTCCTCCTGTGGTTCCTCCTGTATCTCCTCTTGAGGTTCTTCCTGCTTCTCCCATCATTCCTGTGGATCCCACTGCTCTCAGGGCTCCTACCATTGCCCTCCTGTGACTTTGTCACCCCCTCCACCTTCTTATCACACCAACAATGACTTTCACAATAATGTCATTGATGAAGTTGGCTGGGCCAACATCACAGGCTCCCCCAGACCCTCTTATAATGCCTTTTGAGGTATCATGAGTTTTCCACCCCTAGCAGGGGGGTAATGTTACAATTTCTCTTTTCTTTCCTCTTTTCCTCTTTCTCTTATCTTAGCTTCCACTTTTCTTGCACCTTAGATGCTCTCTTGTTCATTTGTCATCATAGATTCTGCTCTTCTCGCATTCTAGCCCAGCCTAGACTGCTCTCTTGTTATGCCCTTTGCCTGGGCCTTCTATCTTTAATCAGCTGACTTATAATCATTTCATGTCTTTCCATCTGTTTCTACACAGATACCTTACTCATCAGTCATCAGCATGATTACTCATTCTATCTCCACTTCAACTCAATTAACTGTACTATAAAGTAGCATACTTCCTGTCTCCTCTTCTTCACACTACTTCTACCTTGTGATCACCTCACAGTCCTCGCATCTCCACTGCTCCTTGTACCTATGTACTGGGAATCCATTGCTTGTGTCCTGGCACTTATCCAGAGGATCATCAGCATCTGATCTCAGCACACCCCTGGGAGTATAGCTGGTACTTCTAAGGCACAACACTTTGTTTGTCACCTTTTACTCATCTTGAAGCTTACCTTTGGTTCACTTCATCCTCTTCTTCCATAGCAAGGTCTATGCTTGTCCCTACCTGGGCCAAGCATAACAATTTCCTGCAATGTTATTGCATGCAGGAAGAAAAACATTATCCTTGGACTTCTGTGGCTCCAGGCCACAAACCCCACCATTGACTGGATGGCCAACACACTTACCATTTCAGACTCAATCACCTTGGATACAACCACCTATCACATTAACTCTGTCCATAAACTTTAGTTTAATGGACTTTTCAACAACATCATTATTTTCCATGATAAGCTCTTAGTCCACTATCTGGACTATGTCACCTCAGACCAATTCATCAATGATTTGCTCTACAACCACCATGCCAGCAGAATTCCAGATCACTGCTTTACATATCTTCTGGAAATTACTATTGTCAGGCTTACTACCTCCACTAAGTTGGCAATTGAGGCCAAGAAGGCCAAACCCAAGATGACTATTTCCCTCAAATACTCCTGATTCTCTTCTATATTCTTCAATACTCTGAAAACCCTTGATTATCTTCTGCCCTCTCACCCTTATGATCATGAGATCAATCTAAAGAACACATTTGTTCCAAAGATAGGCAAGGTTTACCCCTTATCCCCACCTGAGCAACAGGTTATAAAAGATATCCTCAATGAAAACCTTCATGCTGGGAAGATTTGCCCATTTAACTCTCCTCAAGCTTCATTCTTTTTCTTTGTCAAGAAGAAGGATGGTAAACTCCATCCCTGTCAAGACTAGGTACCTGAACAAACATACTATTCAGGATACCTATCCCTTGCCCCTCATCTCTGACCTTATAGATAAGCTCCATGATGTGAAGCTCTTCACCAAGTTTGACATCAGATGGGGATACAACAATGTCTGTATTTGAGATGGACATCAATGGAAAGCCACCTTCATTACTCACAAGGGGCTTTTTGAATCCATGGTGATGTTCTTCAGTCTAAATAACTTATCTGCTATCTTTCAGTAATTCATGAATGACTCCTTCTGGGACATGATTGCCAAAGGATGGCTCATCATCTATATGTATGACCTCCTTATCTCTTTTTCTGATGCTAACACCCATCAGGAGCAAACTTCCCATGTCCTCCAGCAGATGGCAGATCTTGATCTCCACCTCAAATTGGAGAAATGTATCTTTGCTACCTTCCAGGTTAAATACCTTGGGATGATCATTTATCCTAGTGAACTTGCCATGGACTCTATCAAACTCACTGGCATTTCACAATGGCTAGTTCCCTTGAAAGTCAAGAATGTCAATTTGTTCCTTGGCTTTGCTAACTTTTACAGGAAGCTTATCCCTAACTACTCTGCCATTACTTACCCCCTTTTCAACCTCATCAAGAAAGCTACAGCCTGGTCTGTTGTGGGAGGTGATGTCAGTGTTCAATGATAAGCTTTCTAACTCTAATCAAGGGCTTGGTGATGTCGATATATGGTGAGAAGAAAGCCAAGAGTAATAATAGGAGCCCTAGTGAGATCACTGTACTAGAAGATACAAGTGCTCAAGACTAGGGCTTGAGATGTGCTAAAGCTACAGTATTTATATAGTACAGAATGGTGCACAGACCAAGACCCTGATAGGAATATTCCCACAGACCCTGAGGCACCATCAAATGGAAGAGAAGCACTTGTGAGAATAGCCAATGGCTAAAGAGAATAAGGCTTTTAAAATGGAAGGATAATGGAAATGAAAACAAGGCTGAAGACATGAGGCTAACCCTATGCCCTGGGTTTAGACCTGTCATGTGACCCATCATGTGCCTAGATAAGATAAAAGATTAGATAACCACATGTAAAGATAAGATAAAGTCACATGATTAGAAAATGAAAATTTGCGAACTATAACATGGTCTTGGTCCTCTGCTACACAGAAAGCCTTCAATTCACTCAAGGCAATTTTTCTCTCATAGCCAGTGTTACAGATGCTAGACCTCTCTTGTCCTTTTGCCATTGCCACTGATACTTTGGCTTATATGTTATAAATGAACAGTTCACTAGCAGAAGAGTCACATGACAAGCATGAGACCATGAGACTTTATTGCCAGACAAGAATAAATCCTAGGATATGGTTGAAGTTGTTTTTCAGAGTATTTCCCCTGGGGTTTGGGCATAGCTTATGGTTAGATCTAGCATTTCAGATGACAGGTGCATTTTCTGATCTAATCTCCAATGAATCTGGATCTTAATCTAGATAAGGGTCAGATCTGATTATAGCAGATCTCTAGATGGGATTTTCTTAGCCTTATGGTTGAGAGCATGTTCTAATCTCTGCTTACCCTGAACCCTGACCTTTCATTCTACATAGTGTCACATCCTGTGCCAACAGGTCAACTCCACTATGTCTCCAATGCAACTCCAGTTGCTTCTATGCTTTAAGCTGCATGTTTTCTAGTTCCCTTTACCTCTGTCTTCTCCTATCTAATGATTGATTACAACTTTACCTATACTAACTCTGTACCATTCTGATACAACTTCATTGTTCCTCCAACCTCACTTTCTGTTCCTGTTCCTTTGTGCCATTCTTCTCCCTGTCATCACTTAGTTTCAGTTTGACATTATTCAACATTGTCTCCTCTGACATCTCCATTCGTATCCAGGATGCATTGGTACCTGCTTTGCTTATGAGACAACTCCTTTTATATCTCCATTCCCTCCTTAGATAATCTGTCTCCCTGAGGTATAAGTACTGGAGTTCGGTATCTTGTACTTTAGTTTAAATATCAACCATAATACAATGTTATGATCTCCCCAGACCCCTCCTGCCTCATAACTTGATATCATGCCTCTTGTTGGGAAAAAGCCCTATGGCTGATCTTGGACCTTCAATAGTTTCCAACCCCTCTGTAAATCAGGGCACTTGGTACTAGCATAAGGGTGCACCACATAAGGTAAAGCCAAGCCCCATCCACTCTGGAGTACATCAAAACAGTTATAACAGTATATTCAAACTCTCACTTGTGCTGGTACTGCTATCATGTCTATCCATGTAACCAGAGCTTGCTCCCATGCTGTCCTAGATCAGTTTAAGAGCTTCTCTGCTCACTGCACACCAGGCTTAGCCTCACAGGCTTCTGCTCCCTCCCACTCATCCACACCTAGTGCTCAAGTTGATGAAGCTCCTGATGGTTCCAAGGTTCCTCAACCTCCCCACACCCCTGACAATTGTGGCACCCAGCCAGGAGTACCAGATGAACCTGGAGATGACCTCTTTGATGGGTATTCCAATATTCCAGAGGATGATCCAGAACCTTTTCCAGACCCAGAACCTCTTCCCATTCACCATGACACTATTACCGATCTTGCTAGTGCCATCTGTGAATTAGCTTGCTCTTTCCATTATACCCCTGAAACATCACAGCATATCAAAGTACAGAAACCAAACCAGTTTAACAGAACTGATTCCCAGAAGCTCCACATTTTTCTAGTGCAGTGTGAATTAAATTTCCAGGATTGTCCCAAAGTCTTTGCCAATAACCAAGCCAAGGTCATCTATGCTCAGTCCTACCTTAAGGGCATGGCATTGGAATGGTTTGAGCCTGACCTCCTCCTTACTAAAGACCCTGACTTCCACCTCTTGTGAATGAACAATTATAAGAAGTTCATTCAGGAACTCCAGACTAACTTCAGACCCCATGACCCAGTTGGAGATGCAGAGCACCAGCTAGACCAGTTGACTATGAAGGATGGTCAATGAATCAACAAATACATAGTTGAGTTTAACAGAATTGCATCCCAAGTCTGGGGTTATGGAGAAGGTACCCTCCGCCACTATTTCTATAATGGTCTGCCAAACTGCATCAAAGATAACCTTTCCCATGTTGGCAAGCCACCAACACTTATTGAGCTGTGCCAGCTGGCACAGACCATTGATGCTCACTACTGGGAGTGCAAATCTGAACTCAGCTGACAAGGAAAGTTGTCTCACCCATTCAAGTCCTCTGATAAACCTGCCATATCCTCTG
>JBBPKN010000101.1:21250-74979 GCA_038089275.1 Pulveroboletus cf. rosaemariae | reverse complement strand
ATAATCTTAAAAGTACTACTTGACAATTACTATAGGCTTTTCAAGAATAAAAGCCCTTACTAGGCAAGAAAATGGATAAGTCAAGCAAAATCACTGAGAAAAGTCCTTAAGACAATAAGCTAATTTAAAAAAAGACTTTAAGTAAGCAAGACTGGAGAAACTCCTTCAGCTGCTATTCTCAGCTCTTATATATTGCAGAAACTAGTGTATAAATCAGACTATCTATGTATATTAGTATGTGAACTCTGACTATAAAAAAATAGAGCATAGGATATAACTAAGGAAATAACTAACTACCTGTTGTTATGGGCTCAAGTTCAAAAAAGGGGAAGTAATCTTGAGGGATGCCCATATAAGCAGATTTTAAAGACAAAAGAACAATGTATTTTAAACTGGGGAATTTATTCTATATCCTTATCTCTTATATATTATTAGCTAATGTGCATGGATCATGTTATAAGGCATACATAAGCTAGCTAAATAAAGAAATTGTTACAGTTTCTTTCCTTACTTAATTCTTTCTTTATCTTTATCTTTTTACTTTAGGTCATATTTAACATATGTAGCATTTTATGTACATTGCATAGTTAAGCTGTGCACAGCTTGGCTAGTAGTAATATAATGGCAGGGCCAAGCTTAAGTCTCCTTATACTTGAGCTTTTGTGCCACTAGCCTTCTCTGGCTCCTTATGATCTGCTCTCTCAGTCTCTGAGCCCTTTTTGGGTCATATTCTCTCATCCTTGCCCTAGCCTCTGTATAGTTAGTATTTTCCTGCATTCTGCCTCCTCAGTTGCTTCTCTTGGCTCTCATTATGAGCCAGAGTTGTAATACTAGCTCAAGTCTCCCAATACTCCACAGATTCAAAAAATAGCAAAGCATTTTTTCCCTGGAGAAGAGAGTAAGAAGAGCAAGAAGTTATATTTAGGTTTTTACAGAAGCTATTGAGTTTTGAGCATCCTATCTTTTATTTGTAAGCTAACAAGTCTACAAAAATCATGGAAAGATAGAAAAAAAAATCCAGCACACTTCAGAAGATTAGAAGAAATTTAGAAAAAGAAAAGTCTCTTTGAAGAAGAAGAGACAAAATAAAGAAGTTGTGATTTTGAGTTTTATCATTGAGTTTCAGAAATCATCCCTGTCTGTTATTACTCAGGAGTTTGCTATATTTTAGCCAAGGTTTATTAGAGTATTGCAGAAAGTCATTAATTCCTGGTAAAGAATCCCAGAGAATATCATTTCTCTTTACCACCACTATTTCCTTGTCTAAGATTCCTTATAATGCTACACTGGTAGTCTGCTTGGGACAGAAATATTCCCAGCAGGTTAAAGGAGATCTGCAGCCAATTCTCTCATCATATGCAATAGTTGCCATACCTGCTCAAAAAAAAGTGCACAGAAACACAGTTGCTCCTACATTATCAAAGACATTGAGGTCAGTGTCAATTTGCTCAGAACTAAACAAGATTATTTGCAGAATCTGCTGTAATTATGGTTATATATCAAAGAAGTGCCCTATCTGCTTTAACTGTGGTACAATTGAACACATTGCAAGAAGATGCCCTTATGAGATTTGCTGCTATAGATGCAACAAGGGTAATTACAAAGGTACAAATTGTTTACAGGTCCCCATAGCTTGAAGGAGTAAGCTGGCAGTGGTGTTACAGCAACTAGTATAAGACCATTTAGTAATTTAGTCAAAGAGAGTCTCTTTGTTACAAAGTGACACTGCATATACAGAACCAGTCACATAACATTATGTGATCATGCACAAGGAACCCCTTTTTCAGCTTAATCCTAGTCTGTGATTTATTCTTTTAAAAGTATTTATTATTCCCTTTTTCTAGCAGTGGTTACATAATTATCAGTTACCTAACATGAATCTCCCTGAGATCTTCCCTGGGTTTTTCCCTGGTTCTATCTCCATGGATCTTATCTAGATTGAATCTGAATCTGAATCTAATTTTAAATATATCTGTAGTAGATTTTAAGATGGTATTATAGTGACATTCTGGATAAAGTACAGATAAACTCTAATCAAGGGCTATAATGTTGAAGTTGGATAAGATAAGAGTAAAGCTTTTAGATTGATAGATGAGCAAACACTGTACTAGATGATACAAGTGCTCAAGACTGGGGTCTTGAGACTTTAAGGATATAGTATTTATACTATATAAAAGTGTGCACAGACCAGAACCCTGATGGGAATTCTCCCACAGACCCTGAGGCACCATCAAATGGAAGAAAAGCATCTGTGAGAATAGCCCATGGCTAAAAAGAAGCAGAGCTTCTGAAATAGAAGAAAGTGAAAATGAAAAACAGGTGAAAGACATAAGACTAATCCTATGCACTGGGTGTAGACCTGTCATGTGACCCATCACATGCCTAGATAAGATAAAGGATTAGATAACCATATGTCAAAGATAAGATAAGGTTATGTGATCAAAAATTTAAAAAGTATACTATAATACTATCTCCTTTTTAGATCTTGAATTTCAGATGAGACATGCTTAATGGTACAGTGTTACATCCCATGCCAACAGGTCAACTCTGCTATGTTCCGATGCAACTCTGGTTGCTTCTATGCTTTAAGCTGCGTGTTTCCTAGTTCCCCTTACCTCTGTCTTCTCCTATCTAATGATTGATTACAACTTTACCTATACTAACTCTGTACCATTCCAATACAACTCCATTGTTCCTCTGACCTTACTTTCTGTTTCTGTTCCTTTGTGCCACGTTTCTCCCTGTTGTCACTTAGTTTCAGTTTAACATTATTTGACATTGTCTCCTCTGACATCTCCATTCATATCCAGGATACATTGGCATCTGCTTTGCTTATGAGACAACTCCTTTCATACCTCTGTTTCCTCCTTAGATAATCTGTCTTCCTAAGGTATATAAGTACTGGAGTTTGGTATCTTGGACTCCAGTTTGAATATCAACCATAATATGATGTTACGATCCCCCTCCAGATCCCTTCTGCCTCACGACTTGACATCATGCCTCTTGTTGGAAAAAAGCCCTCTGGCCAATTCTGATCCTCCAATAGTTTCTGACCCCTTTATAAATCAGGGCACTTGATACTGGCATAAGGGCGCACCACATAAGGTGAAGCCAAGCCCCATTTACTCCGGAGTTATCCAGAGTACCCCCAAAGTACATCAAAATGTTTATAACAGTATATTCAAACTTCCACTTGTGCTGGTACTGCTATCATGTCTATCCATGTAACCAGAGCTCGCTCCTGCACTGTCCTAGATCAGTTTAAGAGCTTCTCTGCTCACTGTGCACCAGGCTCAGCCTCATAGGCTCCTGCTCCCTCCCACTTGTCCACATCCAGTGCTCAAGTTGATGAAATCCCTGATGGTTCCAAGGTTCCTTAACCTCCCCATACTCCTGACAATTGTGGCACCCAGCCAGGAGTACCAGATGAACCCAGAGATGACCTCTCCAATGGGTATTCTGATATTCCAGAGGATGACCCTAAACCTTTTCCAGACTCAGAATCTATTCCTATTTACCATGACACTATCACCAATCTTGCTAGTGCCATCTGTGGATTAGCTTGCTCTTCCTGTCATACCCCTGAAACATTGCAGTGAACCAAAGTATGGAATCAGACCAGTTTGATAGAACTGATTCCCAGAAGCTTCGCATTTTTCTAGTGCAGTGTGAATTAAATTTCCAGGATCATCCCAAAGCCTTTGCCAATGACCAAGCCAAGGTCACTTATGCTCAGTCCTATCTTAAGGGCATGGCATTGGAATGGTTTGAGCCTGACCTCCTCCTTACTGAAGACCCTGACTTCCATCCCTTGTGGATGGACAATTATAAGGAGTTTGTTTAGGAACTCTGGACCAACTTTGGACCCCATGACCTGGTCAGAGATGCAGAGCACCAGCTAGACCAGTTGACTATGAAGGATGGTCAATGAATCAACAAATATGTAGTTGAGTTTAACAGAATTGCATTCCAAGTCTGGGGCTATGGAGAAGGTGCCCTCTGCCACTATTTCTATAATGGTCTGCCAGACCACATCAAAGATGACCTTTCCTGTGTTGGCAAGCTGCTGACACTCATTGAGCTGCACCAGCTGGCACAGACCATTGACACTTGCTACTGGGAGTGCAAATCTGAACTTAGCCAACAAGAAAAGTCATTACACCTGTCCAAGTCCTCCAATAAACCCACCATATCCTCCACTTTGACCTCTGGCCCTAATAAATCAAGGAACAAGTCAGCTAATTACCCTGGCTCCTTCAAGTCATTCATTCCCCAGAAACAGGACTTATCATTCAAGCTTGGTAAGGATGGTAAGCTCACTACTGAAGAATGCAAGTGTTGACTGGAAAATTACCTCTGTTTGTTCTGTGGAATCGCAGGGCATATAGCAAAGGACTGCCCCAAGTCTTCCTCCAAGGCGGCCAAAGCTCGTGTGGCCAAAACCTCTGCTCCAGAAACCAAACCAGAGGCCTTCATCTCAGAGGCAAAAAAATAGTCTGCAGCCTTCAAGACTCTGCACAGGCTGGAGGTTGCATTGATCCTTCCCATGCTTTACTGGAGGTTAAACTTAATGTGTCTGTTATATTAGATAATGCTTCACTTATGCCTCTTGTCACCCTTGTTTCACATGAAATTCCTTCATTTTCCACCCTGATTGACTCCAGTTCTTTAGACCACTTTGTAGACACCAAGTTAGTCAGTACTTACAATCTTCCAACTTATTCCATTCCTCCATTGCAGCTCTAACTATTTGATGGCTCTTCCAATTCTGTGATTATGAATACCATTGATCTTTCTGTTTGTTTTGACACCAGTAATATCACTCTGATGACATTCTATGTTAATCTGTTGGATGGATCTAGTTCTCTTGTTTTAGGATACAACTGGCTTGCCTGCTACAATCCATTGATTGACTGGGTATCAAGTCATATCTTATTCTGATCATCTGAACCAAACATGCCAACACCCCTGAGCTTACCTCTGCAGCCTCCGGTTTCTCTAACCCAAGCTGACTCCAAATCCGATTCACTGAGTTTCCATGACCCCAAACCTCTGTCAATTGAGCTACTTAACTCATCAGCCTTCACATGTACCTGTAGCTTTAATGGCTCAGTCCCATTCTATCTGCAGCTCTGACCCCTGGAAAGTCATCTCTGTTCTGCTTCCATTGCTTCTCCTCCAGCCAACCTTTCTGGTGTTCCCCAGGAATACCATGACTTTGCTGATGTGTTTAGCAAAAGCAAGGCATCTACTTTTGCCCCTCACTGCAAATTTGACCTGAAGATCGAGCTGGAAGAAGGCACCTTACCGTCTGTTGGCACCACCTATTCTCTATTACCCTCTGAGCTTGAAGCACTCAGGACTTTTCTGGATGAACATCTTGCTACCAGTTTCATCTAACCCTCCATATCTGCTCACGCTGCTCCTGTCCTCTTTGTCCAGAAGAAGGATGAATCCATCTGGTTGTGTGTAGATTTCTAAGGCCTTAACAATATCACAAAGAAAGACCACTACCCCCTTTCATGCATCTCTGATCTCCTTGATACTCCAAGCCACACAACTATCTATACCAAACTCAACCTTAGGCATACTTACCATTTAATTTGTATTGCTGAGGGCGATGAATGGAAAACCTCTTTCTGTACATGCTATGGCTCCTATGAGTGGCTTGCCATGCCATTTGGGCTCACCAATGCTCCTGTGGCTTTCCAGTGGTTCATTAATTCTATCTTTGCTGATCTTCTTGATGTTTCAGTAATCATTTATTTGGATAATATTCTAATTTTTTCTGCTGATTGGACATCACATACTGAGCATGTCCGTGAAGTCCTCCACTGCCTCTGGAAGCACAGCCTCTTTGCTAAACCCGAGAAATGTGAATTCCATACCAATTCCACTGAGTATCTTGGATATCTACTCTCTCCTTCTGGGCTCACGATGTCCCCTGACAAGGTTCAATCCATCCTGGATTGGCCCAAGCCTTGCAAGATTAGAGATATCCAGTCTTTCCTTGGTTTCACTAACTTCTACCACTGCTTCATCTGGGGCTACTCTGACATTGTCATTTTCCTGACTCGCCTTACCTGCAAGTCTGTTCATTGGGATTTCAACACTTCTTGTCATGCTGCTTTCCAGTGCCTCAAGGATGCTTTTACTTCTGCTCCTATGTTGACCCATTGGGTCTCTGATACTCCTTTCATCATTGAGACTAACACCTCCAACTATGCCATAGCTGGAATCCTCTCACTCCAGTCCCCAGACAACAAGGTCCACCCTGTCACTTTCTTTTCCCATATGCTCACTATGCTGGAACTCAACTATGACACCCATGATAAGGAGCTCCTTGCTATTTTCACTGCATTCAAGACCTGGCATCATTACCTCAAAGGTTCTGGTTCTTCAGTGGATATTGTCACTAATCATAAGAACCTGGAATATTTTACTATGTCTAAACTTCTGACCTGCTGGCAAGCCCAGTGGTCGGAGTTTCTCTTCCAGTTTAATCTGATTATCTGTTTTTGCCCTGGCCATTTAGGCACTAAACCTGATGCTCTAACTAGATGATGAAATGTCTATTTCAGTGCAGGGAATGGTAACTATGCCCTCATCAATCCACATAACTTCCGGCCCATGTTTATGCAGGAACAACTTGCTGTGTCCCTCTGGGCTTCCATTCTAGCATCTCTGGTTTTCTGGTCCACATCCCTCTTTGACATTGAAACCCTTCATTATGACATCATCTCGGCACTCCCTTCTGATCCAACCACCTCTATCCACTGTTCCAGTACCCTTCTGTCTGACTCTTGTTGATCTAGAGACTCAGGAGGTTTCTTGTGTGTGGACAACTGCATTTATGTCCCTAATGCTTCTGATCTCCAACTCCAGGTCCTCTGCTACAAGCACAACCACCCCTTATCTGGACACTTTGGTCAGAATTGGACACTGGAGCTTATTTACCAAGAGTATATCTGGCCTGGCATTTGAGCATTTGTCAAGAAATATGTTTCTTCATGTACAGCTTGTGCCCATGCTAAGGTACCCCATTACAAACCCTACAGTTTCCTCAAGCAGCTCCCCATTCCAGAAAAGCCATGGAATTCCATCTCTATGAATTTCATCAAACAGCTCCTAGCTTCCTCTGGTCACTCCGCCATCCTTGTTGTGGTAGATTGTCTATTGAAGCAGTGTGTCTTCATTTCTACAGATAACAAGGTGACCTCCCCAGAGCTTGCTAAACTCTTTTTACTCCATGTGTTTTCCAAACATGGAGTTCCCTCCCATATTATCTCCGATTGAGATTCCAAGTTTGTTTCCCATTTCTTCTGTTCTCTGGGTCAAGCCCTCAATATCCATCTCCACTTCACCTCCAGGTATCATCTGGAGGGTGACAGTCAAACTGAGTGAATGAACCAAACCCTGGAGCAGTATCTACATGTTTATTGCAACTATCAGCAGGACAACTGGTCTGACCTCCTGCCCCTTGTGGAGTTCACTTATAACAATGCCTCTAATACTACCACAGGTATTTTCCCTTTTTTTGCCAACAAGGGCTATCATTCAAACATCTCTGTGCATCCAGAACATGATCTCACCTCTACCCAAGCTTAAGAATATGCCATAGATCTTGACTCTCTCCACACCTTCCTTTGCAAAGAAGTAGCTGCTGCCCAAGTCAGATACCAAGGACCCACAGATGCCTGATGATCTTCATCACCAGACTTTAAAGTAGGTGACCAGGTATTCATCAAGGCCAAGTACTTTAGAACTATGTGGCCTTTCAAGAAACTCACTGAAAAGAACTTAGGTCCTTATTCCATTATTGCTCAGGCAGGCTTGCTGTTCTTTACACTTTGTCTCCCAGAGAACATGAAGTCCATTTATCCGGTCTTTCATGTTTCTCAACTTGAACCCTCTGTCCCCAATATGATCCCAGATTGCGTGCAACCACCTCCATCCCCAGTCAAGATCAACAGTAAACTGGAGTTTGAGATTTCTGAAATCCTAGACTCAAAGATAGATCATAGGTGAAGGAACTGCAAATTACTATATTTGGTTAAGTGGTTAGGTTATGAGGATACTGATGAGGAGACCTCATGGCTCCTGGCCACTGAATTAGGGCATGCTTCAGAGATTGTTGAGGAGTTTCATCTCCATTACCCAGACAAACTCAGGCCATCTTATGATTAACCAAATGTAGTGGATCTAGTGGACCCTCTACCTATTCTAAGACTGTCTTTTCCATCTTCTTGTCTACCACTGAAATTTCACCAACCTCTGCACAAAGTTCTGACAGCTCTGCTGCCACCTTGTTCTCCTCTCCATTCTCACTCTCTGAACTCCTGGCTTCTCCAGTCTCCTCCATCCATGCTGTCCCCAATACATTAACCAGCTACTCCAGCAGCCAGTTCTTGCATTTGGCCTCTCACCATACCTTCTGGACCCCACCTCCTGGGCTTGGTGAAGTTCCTCCACCTAAGCCAGTGTTAGAGTGCTAGGTCCTGACCCCACTTCCAATACTTACCCATTTCTGGACCACTGCCACTGCTTTCTGAGCCTTCTCTGCTTTCTTCTGAGCCTCCTCCTCTCTCCTCACTTTTCCCTGCCACTTCCACTCAGCATACTTCATGTCACCAAGCTCCTCTTCGTCTTCAACGTGCTCCTCCAGGCACTCATCAGACCAGGTGTGAATGTTAGTGAATGAAAACATGATGAGGGATACCAGTGTGGAAGTCTCTGGGGTGGTATTTGCTTTTATGGTTTTCTGGCCAGCTAAACCCTGATGCCCACTCTGCTCACTTATTCATCAAGAGCATGTGCTTCACAGCCTTCAGGGATTCAGGCCTTAAGAGGGGAATACTGTTACATCCCATGCCAATGGGTCAACTCCACTATGTTCCAATGCAACTCTGGTTGCTTTTACACTTTAAGCTGCATGTTTTCTAGTTCCCCTTACCTCTGTTTTCTCCTACCTAATGATTGATTACAACTTTACCTATACTAACTCTGTACTGTTCCAATACAACTCCATTGTTTCTCTGACCTCACTTTCTGTTCCTGTTCCTTTGTGCCATGTTTCTTCCTGTCATCACTTAGTTTCAGTTTGACATTATTCAATGTTGTCTTCTCTGACATCTCCATTCGTATCCAGGATGCATTGGCACCTGCTTTGCTTATGAGACAACTTCTTTCATACCTCCATTCCCTCCTTAGATAATCTGTCTCCCTAAGGTATATAAGTACTGGAGTTCAGTATCTTGGACTCCAGTTTGAATATCAACCATAATATGACATTATGATTCCCTCCAGACCCCTTCTGCCTCATGACTTGACATCATACCCTACCCTAAAGTCCCTCAACTTATTCTATGGCTTGACATCATGTCTCTTGTTGGGAAAAAGCTCTCTGGCTAATCCTGATCCTCCAATAGTTTCTGACCCCTCTGTAAATCAGGGCACTTGGTACTGGCATAAGGGCACACCACATAAGGTGAAGCCAAGCCCTGTTCACTCTGGAGTTATCCAGAGTACCCCTGGAGTATGTCGAAATGTTTATAACAGTATATTCAAACTCCTGCTTGTGCTGGTACTGCTATCATGTCTATCTGTGTAACCAGAGCTTACTCCTGCACTGTCCTAGATCAGTTTAAGAGCTTCTCTGCTTGCTGTGCACCAGGCTTGGCCTCACAGGCTCCTGCTCCCTTCTACTTGTCCACATCCAGTGCTCAAGTTGATGAAGTTCCTGATGGTTCCAAGATTCCTCAACCTCCCCACACCCCTGACAATTGTGGCACCCAGCCAGGAGTACCAGATGAATCCAGAGATGACTCCTTCAATGGGTATTCTAATATTCTGGAGGATAACCCTGAACCTTTTTCAGACCCAAAACCTATTTCTATTCACCATGATACTATCACTGATCTCACTAGCACCATCCGTGGATTAGCTTGCTCTTCCTGTCATACCTCTGAAACATTGCAGTGAACCAAAGTATGGGAACCAGACCAGTTCAACAGAACTGATCCCCAGAAGCTCTGCATTTTTCTAGTGCAGTGCAAATTAAATTTCCAGGATCATCCCAAAGCCTTTGCCAATAACCAAGCCAAGGTCACTTATGCTTAGTCCTACCTTAAGGGCATGGCATTGGAATGGTTTGAGCCTGACCTCCTCCTTACCGAAGATCCTGACTTCCACCCCTTGTGGATGGACAATTATAAGGAGTTTGTTCAGGAACTCCAGACCAACTTTGGACCCCATGACCCAGTTGGAGATGCAGAGCACCAGCTAGACCAGTTGACTATGAAGGATGGTCAATGAATCAACAAATATGTAGTTGAGTTTAACAGAATTGCATCTCAAGTCCTCTGATAAACCTGCTATATCCTCTGCTTCAACCTCTGGCCCTAATGAATCAAGGAACAAGTCAGCTAATTACTCTGGCTCCTCCAAGTTGTCCATTCCCCAGAAACAGGACTTATTATCCAAGCTTGATAAGGATGGTAAGCTCACTACCAAAGAATGCAAGCATTGACTGGAAAATCACCTCTGTTTGTTCTGTGGAATCATGGGGCATATAGCAAAGAACTGCCCCAAGTCTTCCTTCAAGGCAGCCAAAGCTCACATGGTCAAAACCTCCACTCTGGAAACCAAACTGGAGGCCTCCATCTCAGAGGCAAAAAAATAGTCCGCAGCCTTTGAGACTCTGCATGGGCTGGAGGTTGCATTAATCCTTCCCATGCTTTACTGGAGGTTAAACTTAATGCATCTGTTCTGTTAGATAATGCTTCACTTATGCCTCTTGTCACCCTTGTTTCACATGAAATTCCTCCATTTTCCACTCTGATTGACTCCAGTTCTTCAGACTGCTTTGTAGACACCAAGTTAGTTAGTACTTACAATCTTCCAACTTATTCCATTCCTCTGTTGCAGCTCCAACTATTTGATGGCTCTTCCAATTCTATGATTACAAATGCCATTGATCTTTCTGTTTGTTTTGACACCAGTGATATCACTCTGATGATGTTCTATGTCACTCCATTGAATGGATCTAGTTCTCTTGTTCTAGGACACAACTGGCTTGCCCACTACAATCCATTGATTGACTGGGTATCAAGTCATATCTCATTCTGATTATCCAAACCAAACATGCCAATACCCCCAAGCTTACCTCCACAGCCTCCAGTTTCTCTGACCCAAGCTGACTCTGAACCTGATTCACTGTGTTCCCATGACCCCAAACCTCTGTTGATCGAGCTACTTAACTCATCAGCCTTTGCACATACCTGTAGCCTTGATGGCTCAGTCCCATTCTATCTATAGCTCCAATCCCTAGAAAGTCATCTCCATTCTGCTTCCATTGCTTCTCCTTCAGCTGACCTTTCTGGTGTTCCCCAGGAATACCATGACTTTGCTGATGTGTTTAGCAAAAGCAAGGCATCTACTCTTGCCCCTCACTCCAAATTTGACCTGAAGATTGAGCTGGAAGAAGATATCTTATCGCCTGTTGGCACTATCTATTCTCTATTACCCTCTGAGCTTGAAGCACTCAGGACTTTCCTGGATGAACATCTTGCTACTGGTTTCATCTGACTCTCCATATCTGCTCATACTGCTCCTGTTCTCTTTGTCCAGAAGAAGGACAGATCCCTCCAGTTGTGTGTAGATTTCCAAGGCCTCAACAAGATTACAAAGAAAGACCGCTACCCCCTTCCATGCATCTCCAATCTCCTTGACACTTCAAGCTGCACAACCATCTATACCAAACTCAACCTTAGGCATGCTTACCATTTAGTTTGTATTGCTGAGGGCGATGAATGGAAAACCTCTTTCTGTATGTGCTATGGCTCCTATGAGTGGCTTGTCATGCCATTTGGGCTCACCAATGCTTCTGCAGCTTTCCAGCAGTTTGTCAATTCTATCTTTGCTGATCTTCTTGATGTTTCAGTAATTGTTTATTTGGATGATATCCTAATTTTCTCCGCTGATTGGACATTGCATACTAAGCATGTCCACAAAGTCCTCTGCCACCTCCAGAAGCATGGCCTCTTTGCTAAACCCAAGAAATGTAAATTCCATATCAATTCCACTGAGTATTTTGGGTATCTACTCTCTTTTTCCGGGCTCACAATGTCCCCTGACAAGGTTCAATCCATCCTGGATTGGCCTGAGCCTCACAAGATTAGGGATATCCAGTCCTTTCTCAGTTTTGCTAACTTCTACTGCCACTTCATCTGGGGCTACTCTGACATCATTATTCCCCTGACTTGCCTTACCTGCAAGTCTGTTCATTGGGCTTTCAACACTTCTTGTTGCACTGCTTTCCAGTGCCTCAAGGATGCTTTTACTTTTACTCCTATGTTGACCCATTGGGTCCCTGATGCTCCTCTCATTGTTGAGACTGACACCTCCAACTATGCCATAGCTGGAATCCTCTCACTCTGGTTCCTAGACAACAAGGTCCACCCTGTCGCTTTCTTTTCCCATATGCTTACTATGCTGGAACTCAACTATAACACCCATGATAAGAAGCTCCTTGCTATTTTCACTGTGTTCAAGACCTAGCATCATTACCTCGAAGGTTCTGGTTCTCCAGTGAATGTTGTTACTAATCATAAGAATCTGGAATATTTCACTATGTCTAAACTTCTGACCCACTGGCAAGCCCGGTGGTCAGAGTTTCTCTTCCAGTTTAATCTGATCATCCATTTTCTCCCTGGCCATTTAGGCACTAAATCTGACACTCTAACTAGACAATGGGATGTCTATCCCAGTGCAGGGAATGGTGACTATGCCCTCATCAATCCACATAACTTCCAGCCCATGTTCACACAGGAACAACTTGCTGCATTTCTCCAGGCTTTTATTCTAGCATCTCCAGTTTTCCAATCTGCATCCCTCTTTAACATCAAAACCCTCCATTGTGACATCATTTCGGCACTTCCTTCTGACCCAACTGCCTCTATCCACTGTTCCAGTACCCTCCCATTTGACTTTTGTTGGTCTAGAGACCCAGGAGATTTCTTGCATGTGAACAACCACATCTATATCCCTGATGCTTCTGACCTCCGACTCTGGGTTCTCTGCTACAAGCACAATCACCCCTTATCTGGACACTTCAGTCAGAATTGGACACTGAAGCTCATTCACCGAGAGTATACCTGGCCTGGCATTCAAGCATTTGTCAAGGAATACATTTCTTCATGTACAGCTTGTGCCTATGCTAAGGTATCCTGTCACAAACCCTATGGTTTCCTCAAGCAGCTCCCCATTCCAGAAAAGCTGTGGAATTCCATCTCTATGGATTTCATCAAACAGCTCCTGGCTTCCTCTGATCACTCTGCCATCCTCATTGTGGTAGATCGTCTATCAAAGCAGTGTGTCTTCATTCCTACAGATGACAAGGTGATCTTCCCAGAGCTTGCTAAACTCTTCTTACTCCATGTGTTTTTCAAACATGGAGTTTCCTCCCACATCACCTCTGATCAAGGTTCTGAGTTTGTTTCCCATTTTTTCCATTCTCTGGGTCAAGCCCTCAATATCCATCTCCACTTCACCTCTGGATGATATCTGGAGGGTAACAGTCAAACCAAGCAAATGAACCAAACCCTGAAGCAGTATCTATGTGTTTATTGCAACTATCAGCAGGACAACTGGTCCAACCTCCTGCCCCTTGTGGAGTTCACTTATAACAATGCCCCTAATGCTACCACAGGTGTTTCCCCTTTCTTTGCCAACAAGGGCTACCATTCGAACATCTCCATGCACCCAGAACATGATCTCACCTCCACCCAAGCTCGAGAATATGCCATAGACCTCAACTCTTTCCATGCCTTCCTTCACGAAGAAGTAGCTGCTGCCCAAGTCAGATACCAAGGACCCACAGATGTCTGACGATCTCTGTTACTGGACTTTAAAGTAGGTGACCAGGTATTTATCAAGACCAAGTACTTTAGGACTATGTGGTCTTCCAAGAAACTTGCTGAAAAGAACTTAGGTCCTTATTCCATTATTGCTCAGGTGGACTTGCTGTCCTTCACATTCCATCTCCCAGAGAACATAAAGTCCATTCATCCAGTCTTTCATGTTTCTCAACTTGAACCCTTTGTCCCCAATGTGATCCCAGATCGCATGCAACCACCTCCACCCCCAGTCGAGATTGACAGTGAACTGGAGTTTGAGATTTCCGAAATCCTAGACTCAAAGATAGATCATAGGTAAAGGAACTGCAAATTACTATATTTGATTAAGTGGTTAGATTATGAGAATACTGATGAGAAGACCTCATAGCTTCTTGCCACTGAATTAGAGCATGCTTCAGAGATTGTTGAGGAGTTTCATCTCTGTTACCCAGACAAATCTGGGCCATTTTATGATTAACCAACTGTAGTGGATCTAGTGATCTAATCACAAGATCCTCTACCTATTCTAAGATCATCTTTTCAATCTCCTTGTCTACCATGGAAATTTTGCCAACCTCTGCACAAAGTTCCAACAGCTCCACTGCCACCTCATCCACCTCCCCATCCTCACTTTCCAAACTCCCAGCTTCTTCAGTCTCCTCTGCCCATGCCATTCCCAATGCATTAACCAGCCACTCCAGCAGCCAGTTCTTGCATTTGGCCTTTCACCATACCTTCCAGCCCACCTCCCTTATTGATGCCCCCATCAGGTGATAGCCCTCAGCCACCTGCCAAAGACCCTCCTCTGTCTCCTTTGAGTCTGCCCTGCTATCAGGTACCCCTTCCTCTCCCACCTTCCACCTCTGCTTTCTCTCCAGCTTCTCCTGGCTGGGGCATACACACCTCACCTTTGCCTCTATATAGACAAGGCATGATGTCAACTTGCCCAGGCCTACCTGGCACCCCAGTTCCCAGTCATTGCATCTCCGGCACTCCAGTCCCTTTTTCACTCTTTTCTTGCCATTGCCACTACTTGACCCCACCTCCTGGGCTTGGCAAAGTTCCTCCACCTAAGCCAGTGTTAGAGTGCTAGGTTCTGACCCCATTTCCAATACTCACTCATTTCCAGATTGCTGCCACTGCTTTCTGAGCCTCCTACACTTTCTTCTGAGCCTCCTCCTCTCTCCTTACTTTTCCCCACTGCTTCTGCTCAGTGTACTTCACATCATCAAGCTTCTCTTCATCTTCAACATGCTCCTCCAGGCACTCATTAAACCAGGTGTGAATGTTAGTGAATAAAGACATGATAAGGGATACTAGTATGAAAGTCTCTGAGGTGGTACTTGCTTTTATGGTTTTCTGGCCAGCTAAACCTTGATGCCTGCTCTGCTCACTTATTCATCAAGAGCATGTGCTTCACAGCCTTCAGGGGTTCAGGCCTTAAAAGGGAAATACTGTCACATCCCATGCCAATGGATCAACTCCACTATGTCTCCAATGCAACTCCAGTTGCTTCTATGCTTTAAGCTGTGTGTTTTCTAGTTCCCTTTACCTCCATCTTCTCCTATCTAATGATTGATTACAACTTTACCTATACTAACTCCATACCATTCTGATATAACTCCATTGTTCCTCCAACCTCACTTTCTGTTCCTGTTCCTTTGTGCCATACTTCTCCCTGTCATCACTTAGTTTCAGTTTAATATTATTCAATGTTGTTTTCTCTGACATCTCCATTTATATCCAGGATGCATTGGCACCTGCTTCACTTATAAGACAACTCCTTTCATACCTCCATTCTCTCCTCAGATAATCTGTCTTCCTGAGGTATAGTACTGGAGTTCAGTATCTTGTACTTGAGTTTGAATATCAACCATAATATAACATTACAATCCCCCCCCAGACCTCTTCTGCCTTACAACTTGACATCATACCCTACCCTAAAGTTCCTTAACTTATTCCATAGCTTGAGTCATGCCTCTTGTTGGGAAAAAGCCCTACAGCCAATTCTGAACCTCTGATAGTTTCTGACCCCTCTATAAATCAGGGCACTCAGTACTAGCATAAGAGTGCACCACATAAGATGAAGCCAAGCCCTGTCCACTCCAGAGTTATCTGGAGTACCCCTGAAGTATGTCAAAACAGTTTATAACAATCCCACTAAAAAGAACTGTTAAAACCTATACCAAGACAAGTGTACTTTTAACCAGTTCCTCTTTTTTAAATGAAACCCTTGACACTGGAGGAAGATCAGAACTCTGAAGTGCTCTGGAGAGTTCTGGGGAAATCTAGGAAGGGTTTCAATGGTTGAACAGAACTTGGCTTCACCTTATGTGGTGTGCCCTTGCACTTCTCCATTGTCCTGATTTACATAGATGTCAGGGTAGATGATACAGCTGTCTCTATGCTCAACAGGAGGGACAGGCAGGACAAGGAGAGTCAAGCCTAGTCATGGGAGTAAGGCTTTATGACTCCTTCAAGGATATCGCATAGCCTCAGAGATACTCTGGAGTAATCCAGAGGATCAGAGTGAGCCCAAGGGCTTGAGCAGAGTGAGGACAACAACAAGAGGGTTTTCTGGTGTTTTTGTTGATATTTGTACTGAGGTACAAGATACAGAACTACAGTATTTATACCTCAAAGAGGCAGAACTATCTAGAAGTGTAATGAAATGAGACAGGTGCAAACTCAGAAGTGAAGCAGATGTCTAGATTTCTAAGAAATGAATGGAGATGTCAGGGAAGACAATGTCCAATCATGTCAGACTGAAACTGAAGGGTGACAGAATAAAACAGGGGAGAGCAAGGAACAGAAATGGAACAGGAATAGTAACAATGATGGTAACAGTAACTGACCAGAAACAGTAATGGAGTTATATCAGGATGGTCCAGAGATGACAAAGGGGAACTAGGGTAGTACTTAACTGGAGCAGAGATAGACTGGAAGCAGAATGGAGTGGAGTGGGAGCAGAAGCCCAGAGGAGCATATAATACTAAGGGATAGGAAGCATACATGCATAGCTGGGGAAGACTGGAATGGTGATGGAGGACTGAAGTTGCCTGGCAGAAAGTCAGAGGGCTGAAGTGGCTTATTAGGTGCAAAAACCAATTGTAAGCCAGGTTAGAATGGAGTTGGAATTCGGGTCAGAGGTCCAGGATATGACATGTGCCCAAGTAATACCAGCTACACTCCCAGGAGTATGCCAAGATCAGATGCTGATGATCCTCTGATTAAGTGCCAGGACACAAATAGTGGATTCCAAGTACATAGATACAAGAACAAGTGAAGATGTGAAGACTGTGAGGTGGTTGCAAGGTAGAAGTAGCATAAAGAAAAAGAAGACTAGAAATATGCTACTTTATAGTACAGCTGAATAAGGTTTGAGCAGAGAAGTACAAAGTAATTATGCTGATGAATGATGAGTAAGGTATCCATGTAGAAATGGATGGAAAGAGATGAAACAATTATGAGTCAGTTGATTAGAGAGATAAAAGGCCTGGACAAAGGACATAACAAGAGAGTGGTCTAGACTAGACTAGAGCATGAGAAGAGCAGAATCTAGGAGTGAAAGTGAATAAGAAAGCACCCAGGGTGCAGGAAGAGCAGAAGCTATGATAAGAGAAAAAAGAAAAAGAAAAAGAAAAAGAAAAAGAAAAAGAAAAAGAAAAAGAAAAAGAAAAAGAAAAAGAAAAGAGAAATTGTAACAAAAACATTCTTCTGCTATATGAGCCCTTGACTAGTAAAGTAGTCTTGAGCAAGTGTTATGGTTGGCAATTTCAGTGTGTTGCAATGATGAGCTTAACCCTAATCAAGGGCTTAACAATGTCAGTATCAGTTTGTATGAGAGTAAAGCAAGAGTGATATAGAAGCCCTAGTAAGGCCACTTGCAGTAAAATACAAATGCTCAAGATTAGAGCTTGAGACATGCTACAGCTACAGTATTTATATGATATAGAAAGGTGCATGGACCAAGACCCTGATGGGAACATTCCCACAGACCCTGAGGCACCATCAAAAAGAAAAGAAGCACTTGTGAGAATAGCCAATGGCTAAAATGAAGTGAGGCTTCTAAAATGGAAGAAAGCAGAAATAAAAAACAGGCTGAAGACATGAGGCTAACCCTATGCCCTGGGTCTAGACCAGTCATGTGACCCATCACATGCCTAGATAAAATAAAAGATTAGATAACCATGTGAAAAAATAAAATAAAGTCATGTGATCAAAAGTTTGAAAAAGTGAACTATAACACATGCTATGCAAATGAGCTATAACCTAACCCAGTATGGCCTTGAGGTTGTGCCAATGTCAATGTTGGTGTCAATATAAAGAATAAGAGGTAAGATATATATAGATCTGCCACTAGAGATAATACAGGATTTAAAAAGAAAAGAGGCTTAGGGTAGCTAAGTCTGAGGAGCTGGGTCCAAATACTAGCTTGTCTATTGAAATGCCTAAAGGGCTAAACAAACAAGTGCTCAAAGCTGGGAAGCTAAGAGCTACATGGGTGGCCTATTTATACCTATCTAAAGTGGTGCATAGATCACCAAGTATATCTGGGATAAATACTAATATGAAAACTGGGCATAGGGCAAGGGTAAAGGGTATGACTAATGGCCATGCATATCAAGGGTCTGATATAAAAGAGAAGTAGTAGAATAAAAGGAAAGACTTCAGAGTCAATGAATATAAAGACAGTATCTTAGTCTTAAGGCTAAGAAGATCCTATTTGGATCTCTGCCATAGATCAGATCTATCAATCTAGATCTAGATCTAAGATTCAAGATCAGATGACATCTAGATTAGATCAGGAGACATCATTATCTGAGATCTGCTGCTAATTCTGTGCTAACCCTTTAGTCAAGATATACTCTGATAAAGACTAACCATAGCCTAGGGTTTGACTCAATCTGGCATAGGAGTCTCACAGTCACATGATGGTCATGTGACTCTTGTGCATCCAAACTGTTCATTTATAACACTTCACCCTATTCTGTTTTTAGTTCTATTTCAGCTCCAGTTAAGTACTACCTTAGTTCAATTTTGTTGTCTCTGAACCATTCCAATATAACTCCATTACTGTTCCTGCTCTTAGTTACTGTTACCATTATTGTTACTATTCCTATTCCATTTCTATTTCTTGCTTCTCCTTGTTTCATCCTGTTATCCTTTAGTTTCAGTCTGACATAATTGAACATTGTCTTCTCTAACATCTCCATTTATTTCTTAGATATTTAGACATCTGCTTTGCTTCTGATTTTGCACCTATCTTACTTTACTACACTCCTAGATAGTTCTGCCTTTCTGAGGTATAAGTACTGTAGTTTTGTATCTTGTATCTCAGTATGAATATTAACATAAACACTTCCTTGTCATTATCCTTACTCTAATCAAGTCCTTGAGCTCACAGTAACCCTTCAGGTTACTTCAGAGAACCTCTGGGGCCAAGTGATATTCTTGAAGGAGTTGTAAGGTCCCACCTCCATGACTAGGCTTAACTCTCCTTATCCTGCCTGTCTCTTCTGTTGAGCACAGAGACAGCCCTCTTACCCACCTCTGACATCTATGTAAATTGGGACACTGAAAAGTGCAAGAGTATACCACATAAGGTGAAGCTAAGTCCCATTTGATCAATGAAATCCTTCCTAGATCCCTCCAGAGCCCTCCAGAATTATGACCTTCCCTCAGCATCAAGGGTTTTGTTCAGAAAGAAACTGGATATAAGTTTTACCAGTATATTTGTATTCAGATGAGTTTTAACAGCTACTTTGAGTTCATACCACTTTTACTCTATTCAATCCAAATTCAACAATGAAACTGACACACCCTCTCAAGGCAGATCATTTAGAGTTAGAAAGAGTTGTACAATGTCTGACATCATAATAGTAACTTGTCTCAACTTATCTTAACTTGCTTAGCATAAAATAAGATATAATAAGCTGTGATAAGTCACACTAAGTCAAAATAGCCATAATAAGCTCAGATTAGATCTTTGTAAAATTCCTGATGTATTGGACAATAAATGGATGGTGTACCAGAGAATGTGATGCAGATATAGACCATGATTTACATAGAAAATAGAGTCTAGCAAGATTTGTTTAGCATTCAAAATGCATTACCTACAATACAACAAAATTCAGAATTACAAGACAGGCAATGCATTGAGGGTGACTGGTCTAACAGCCTATCCGTCTCCGATGTTGAATACTATTCAAATCTCACTTTCCAGTGATTTGTTTCTGATTCTGTCACGTGACATGTATTAAGGTTACCATCCACCATGTGAACAGCGATGAGCGGATGTGATTCAACTTGCCGCAGCTTACTTAGGGTCACATAAAGCTGTCCGCGCAGGGAGTCGGATCACTTAACGCCAACATGCTCAGCCTTTCATTCTCGCACCAGTCGCCCACTACCAGACAGTCGCCCACGATCAAAGTTCTGCATTTCCAGGATGTCGCCAGCAGATATTGGTCACGCGATAGCTCCCACTCTCGCAGCTGCCGCTCGCGACGTGCGCTACCATAGTGGTATGTTTTAGAAGCCTAACGCTTTGCATCGTGTTGATGTGATTCCCAGTCGCATCTCTCACTTGTCTAGTCTGGCATTGGGTCTTAACATTTGATCGGGATGTACAATACATTTGGACGTACGTATCTAGTCTACTCGCCATTCAGGTTAACATACTGACAACACCTCTTTGGCGCCTATAGCATGCAAAACAAAAGCCCCTTCAAATGGATATACTTCTTCCTTCGCTATGTTGTGATACTCGCATGTGTGTGAGTGTACTACAACCTATTTCGCATCTACCTCCCAGTAGCGCTGACTTCAACTTAGAATGCATAGCTGGTTAGGCGGACATTTGGCGGATGGCAGTAACCCCCCTCTGCTTTGTAGCATGTGGTACAAGTATGTCGTAGCTTTCATACAGACTCTTGAAAGTTTACTGCAGGTTATTTTAGCCACTCGTGGTAAGTAAGGGGCGATTTCCTAGTTGGAACATGTAATTTGATTGAGCAAGGCATACAGTATTTGCTCTATACGATCGGGCAAGAGGGATAGCTTTCCTACTATTCGTGTTGATCTTGATGGAAGTGGTGGAGGCAGCGAGAGCGCTCTTTCAGTACAATGGCTTAAAATTTTACGGAACGTGCCTCCTACTACGACCGGCTAAAAGTGCTAGGGATCAAACGTGAGTACTTGAGTTCTAGTTCCACTATTTGCTGTTAGTTGCAATTGATGTGCCTGCTTAGCATAACAGGGTTCACCATTCATTGTGTGCTTATTGGGCTCACATTATACAAGTATCTTGTCGCTTTCAGAACGAGCCGGAGCAAGACTCCTCTTGTATTACTCGTCGTTCGCGATGGCATCACTATATATGTTGCAGTGCTATGTGAGTACACTGCATCAGGGTTAGCTGCGTCTGTCAGCTCGGTATTGACAAGAGGTCTCAGTCGTGGTCGTGTCAGTGCTGATTATGGGTGAACTGCAGGATGAACGAGGTGTTACCCTCTTTTTGTTTGTGTTTATTTCGAATGGAATTGCATGTTGCTGATGGCTTGGCCTCTACTTTTTTGCCTGCCACTCAGCTGGATCGTGACTCTACTGAGTATTTCGGTATGTGCACGTCTAGTTTAGGGTGCACGTTTACTTATGATGTCTTGTCAAGGGGTGTTGGATAATACTAAGAATGGAGCGTTTCGCGAGAAGAGAAATATTAATAGGATACTCCCAGGCCCTTTTCTCCAGCCATATCAGCATCGGGACAATCGAGTCTAATAAGTGTGGCCGATCTGCCCTCTAGCCTCATTGCCCTGCTAATTAGTTAAGCACAGAACGGTTAAACAGTCTAGTGGATCCCGTTACTCACAACGTGCATCGCCTTGAAGCCATGTATCATATATACCGATATACCACCCAGCTGGCTTTTTTCGTTAACTGTAAATTTCATCACCTCGTTCTTGGTACCTGTATAGACACTCTGATTATGCATACTGCGCTTCCAGCAACAAAGTGCTCTAAGAGCATAAATCTCATAGTGCACCAGTTTTTGTCGCCCTCGATGCTATGCACTGTGAAATGGCGTACAGTAGACCTTTGGATAAGTACCGTACAAGATTGGCATCGTGCGGAAAACATCAAACGTCGCGTGCCACGAACAGCGTTACGTTTTTGTCAGGGAGGCTACAACTCTTCTAGTTAAGTTGCAAGCAGGTCCACGATAGACAACACTTCGATACTCCTCTTAGACTTACTTTCGTACACGAGTATGTGCCCCATGATGCCTCGGGTCAGCGAGAGCTACACGACCATGGCACTCACAGCTGTAGGGCAAGGGGGGGACTGATACCAAGTTGATTGCTGTCCTCACTGGTTGCGTTTGCGGATGGTCCTCCTGTCAGAACGGGATCGGCCCATGGATGTGGGTGCGAACAAAACATGCCAGCGATTCCAACATCAAAAAACGAAGTTGGACCGCAAACACAGATGCGAAGGTGCTTGCTGTCAGGAACAGTAACTCCTCCGACAAGGCAGAACCCTGGTTATGAGACTTCATCTTGACAGGTTCTTCTGCTGTAATATGCACCACAAACACAAGCGCATGAGTGTCGAATATCAACTTCTGATTCAACAGTACTTATGCGAGGTGATCGTGATTGTATCTGGCTAGTGAAGGACCACTTGTTGAAAAAGAGTGTTGTGCAGAGCTAAGTGGAATTATAATAACTATGAGAACCTCAGTAGATGTCAAGCTACTGAGATTAGAAGTACTACCTATGAAAACTAAGGTAGGTTAGTATAGTAGTAAATGCCTACAAAAATAGGGCTTACCCTCAGTAGATATCAAGCTACTGAGGAACATAAACTAGAAAATGGTACGAAGTGTACGCTCCAAGCTTATGTAAGATTTACCATAAATGAAAAGCTAATGCGTGCTAGTCAAGTTTACAACACCACTATCTATACTGATCCCGTAGAAAGGGATGCCTACCCAGCAGGGGCACGCTGAGGAAGCTCTTTGACTTACCCGGTGAAACGCCGTCCGATTCAGTCGTTCCATCAACTCGAACTCACGGTCATTACAGTAGTTTTCGAACTCCACTCCTCAAAACACCTTCGATGACTGTGGCGACAACAAGGGAGCCCGAGCCCCATCAAATTTGACGTATGGCACAAAATGACATATGCCACGCTTGTGCATAACTGGACGTCCATGACCTCTTCACCCTCGAAGTCCCCATAACCACTCCGCACGTCTTGGCGACTCCGACTCTTCGGTGCAACATACATGGCCGGCTCACCATGGGGCTTGATCGGTACCAAGCCTCAGTGGGACACCATCTGTCAATCGCAGCACACCGCTGTAGTGGACTGAACGTCATGCAATGCAATGCACGGATGTCGTCGTACGCAGTCTATGGAACACTTCACCAATCCAATAAACCCGTTAACAAACGACGTCACCAGCGGTCACGTTCAGGGTACCCTAACACCCACAAGGCTGGTACGAAAACTATTTGTTGGGATTGCTGGGATGCTTTTGAGGTGTGAAGACCGACAGTTCTGGAGGTCAATCCGTTACTGGGTTGAACGTATAGCTACGTACGTATCGAGCACAACATACAAGAAATGGGTCAGAGGACGATGTCGGGGTTCAATTCCTAGCACGGTCCCAGTAGAGGATGGGGGAGAACGACAATGGTATGGTTTTTAATCGTTCCTGAGAGTGATGCACGATGCTACGTAGGATTCAATTTTAGGGCACCTTGGTGCTGAAAAGCATAGAATAACCCTGTGTTGAGTATCGATGAAAGCGTTCACGGAAGAGAAGGACACAGGTAACCCGTGGCAGCTGCATTTCTGCTTTCTTGCTATACTGATAGAACCCGGGAGAAGGAAAGGGTATATTTGCCGTGCTCCAAGCAGCTGTGCAGAGGTCTGTGCATATTCACGGAACACCACGGCCATCGAACGATCACGTCCCGACAACTCAACAACCAACCAAAATACCAAGAAATGGTTTGAGCAGGCCGATAGCACGACTTGGAACGTATATTGGTGCAATTTGGCGCATAAACTGGAAATAACAGCACGTGTCCATGCAAGGTGCCTTCGGACCACAGTCACTGTGATCCAAGCGGACATAAAGAGGCGAACACTTTTGAGAGTCATTAGACCCCGCACGATGGCAGACTCACCCATATTCGGCACCAAGTTTCAACGCTCCTCGGTCTCCCGTGAGGACATTTCAGGGACGATGTATCCCAATATAGCCTGCGCTGGCTATAGCGAGTGACCATAATGCAAGATCCTCGGTGCATGAGTACCGAGCTCCCGGTCGAGGCGTCAATAACTCATTGTTGATTCCAATCCGCTCGTCGACGGGGAAAAGAACACCCACAGGGACGTAGCATCTGAAGAGCATCGGACAAATGATCAAAATGCCTAGTGAACGAGAACGGATCTGGGAACTAGGAGCACATAAAGACACTGCCCGACATCGACCAAGTGCCAGTCCCTCGCTCTCGTATAAAGTCATCTTGACGCGCTTCGTGGTGGAACACCAGACAGAGGAAGAGAGAGAAAAGGCATGGGAGGACAGTTAGCTCGCCTCATCGACTAGTTGCAAAACAACCAAGTCCGTCGGCAAAGAGGCATCCAATAACTCTAAGCGGAAAACGCGCCGCTCTCCAGAAAACCAGCAGACGCCCGCCAGGAGCTTGGATGTGCTTAAAGAAGAGCGGCGCTTACGCAGGCAGAAAATGTAGAACTTTAAAGAGGTGTTGACAGCGTCGGGATTTGAAGCGAGTGCGAGTCACCCGAGTCAAGGCCACAGCGACCAGTACGCATCGACGGGGTGGAAGCTCAAGTATGCAAGGTGACACGAGGAACTATCGATCAATCATGCCTCACGGACCTTGAACGAAGTGCCAGTGGAAAATGAAGAGCACACCGAATCATTGCCCAGGGCAACTATCACTATGCCTAACATAGCTAGTATACCTGCGCTACGGTCCACACGTTGAAGTGCCTGTGCCGACAAACACCAAGGGAAGGCCAGTGCGTTCAAAACTGCGATCATACCGGCGGAAAGAACTCCCCGGTCCTCCCAGGCCACGACCGGATCACCCCATGTCTATTGCTGTTTCATAACCTGCATTGACTCGAGAGGCGTTCCAATGACTTTGACGAGATTTTATCGGATTATGGTGTTAGCTTGCGACATCAGTCGTCACGCCGGACCATCGGATCAAGCAAGGTGAGCAATGATTGGGCTATGCACCATGACGAATGTGCTCCACAGCTAGGAAGCTCAGACATCAAATCGACCGTCATACAAAGTACGTTCGAATTCTGTTAGGCACTAGTACATGAGAGGGTTCACACACGCCAGGCTAGGTAGTTCGGACGTGGAGCCATCGGGTACAAGCCGCCTATCAAGTTCAAATTGCGCGGGGTGCACTCCACATGGCAACGCAAGACTCCCGAAATGGTCCGCGCAGCCCTGCTGACAGCGGGAACACGATCTCCAGCACGAGGACTAAGTATGATCATTGCTGTACTTGATAGTCCGAATGGCCGAATCTCCCTTGTTGCCCCCAATCACAGCTCTGGAACGGCCTGCAGTCGGGAAAAACGCTACACGGCGTCTCCGCACATGTACACGGTTAATCCCCACACAGATGGTCAACGACCAACTATGTCGGACCATGAAGAGAATCCTTCGTTGAGCGCGACTTGGGTCTCAGCAAGTTCAGAGACAGAGCCCCTTCTCCAGTCACGATCACGATCTCCAACGGAGGCAGCTGCAGAGCGTCGAGAGGACATCGAGAATGGTTCGTAGAGAGGATGCTCCGTTGATAACATCTCATTCCTGCCAGTGGATTTTCGATCAGTGCCTGACAACAAACGCCGCCTGCGTGAGTTGGCTGCCTGGTATGCAGGACAAGTTTTAACGACCATTGCTCTAGGGCTGCTCAGTGCGATATTCCTTATCTTCAATAGGGTCATTGGTGCTGGGTATGATCGTCTCCCCTTGCGATAGTCCCAGATTGACTGTGGAACAGAATCTTTACAGTCTCGAGCATCATTCTTGATTCATCGGGAAGCGTTGGTATGACCTTTATCATGTGGATCTTCGGAGCGTCGGTTGCCGCTGCAGGGACTGCGGTCTACGTCGAATTTGGGACTGTAAGATACAATCTACGCCTCCTTGGTACTGTTCCTCGCATTGTGGAAATGTAGGGTCTTCCCCAAAACGGAGGCGAAAAGACGTATATGGAGTACGTCTTTCGACGCCCGGCGTTTATGATCACTTGCGTTTACGCGGCGTATGGAATCTTCGTCGTGAGTGCGTTTTCCCT
The DNA here is from genome assembly GCA_038089275.1 of Pulveroboletus cf. rosaemariae. Lineage (NCBI taxonomy): Eukaryota > Fungi > Basidiomycota > Agaricomycetes > Boletales > Boletaceae > Pulveroboletus > Pulveroboletus cf. rosaemariae. The sequence continues at coordinate 48,716 of JBBPKN010000101.1, read as the reverse complement.
TTGTCATGCTGTACACTTTGCCTATCTCGTTCTCGCAGGCGTGTATCGCAGCGTCAAGTATGGCATTTGGAGAATGTGAGCATTCATGTCCATGTGACCATGGAAACACTGATTGCCATCCCAGATGCACTCCTTGCCTTGGGTTACGAGCGAACACCTACTGGCACCCGTATCGCGGCATTCCTCTGCGCGACATTCTGTCTCATCATGCATGGCGTGTTCCCTAACATTGGTATAAAACTTCAAAACGCACTCGGTGTACTCAAACTGGTCGTTCTGGTACTCGTTGCCGGATCTGGTTTCCTAAGCCTCATCGGTGTACCCGGCTTTACTGTCGGAGAGGGATACGATCAACCGAACAACTATACATGGGAAACGTTTTGGGAAGGTTCCCACTTGGGAGCTAATACATTTGTCTCTGGAATGTACACCGTCCTCTGGTGAGTGGCTTGATGTCGATGCTGAGCGGATGTCATAGCTGAATGCATTAGGGCGCATATTGGATATTCGAATGCGAACTATGCGTTGTCTGAAGTACGAGACCCAGTCAGGACAATCAAGCTTGCGGCACCACTGGCTATGTGCTTCGTAGCATTCGTTTATATCTCGATGAACGTGGCATACTTCGCGGTGGTGTCCAAGGCGGACATGCTCAATGGGGATGCCATCCCTGCGTACGATTGTTTCCCGCAGTTCTACTCGACACCACTAATCCCCACTAGTGCCCTGTTCTTCCGGAATCTGTATGGTCCGGCAACGGAGAGGGTGAGCATGGACTGATCTATGCTGATGTGTGAGCTTACACTACCATAGGCTCTCAGTGTTGTAATCTCCCTTTCTGTACTGGGGACCATTCTGTCGGTTTTGTTCACTCAAGGGAGAGGTATGAAATCCTTAATTTGCAGATGGGCCGGATTCTCACCTGGACGCTAGTTGTCCAGGCATTGGGACGTGAGGGAATTCTACCGTATTCTTCAATTTTCGCAAGCAGCAAACCATGCGGTGCACCCCTTCCTGGACTTTTTACGCATTACTTTGTTTCAGTTCTGCTTTTCATGTTGGCGCCGTCAGGGGATGCCTTTCGGTTCATTATCAACCGTAAGTACTCATCACCAGCTTGCGATGGTTGTTCTCATAATTCGTCGCTAGTCGTCTCGTACCCGTTTACATTGTATAACCTTCTTACCTCCGGGGGGTTGTTATTGTTGTACACCGATGCATTCAAGTCATATAATTGGGATCCACCATTCCGAGCGTACAAGTCTGTGGTCGTCTTCTTTTTCCTCGCAAACATCTTCCTGGTCGTGGTCCCGATTGTACCACCCTCCGCTGGGCATGAGCCATACCAGCACCTACCATATTATGTGAGTTATCTCATTCACTCAATACAATGAGACGAAGTTGATGCACGCCAGTCGCATATCGTCGTCACGCTCTCTATCGGAGTATTGGGTGTAGTTTACTGGTTTGTCTTTTTCCGGTGGATGCCCGCAAGGAATGGATACACTCTCGAGCAAGTGACGGTGATCCACGATGACGGGGCCCCAGGGAGTGTTTTCAGAAGGATACCCGTGACGACGGAGCGGCATTAGATACAGTACTGCCCACACTACGCGAGTCCTGAATTCAGAGACACGTAGCCTTCAGTATTGGCAATGCTTTTATTCGGAGAACAGAGCTGACTTGAATTGAGTGTGTCCTGAAGTCCGACCGGCGCAGGATGGGCCCGGGGCGCGTGCCCGCGTTTTGTGCTCTACAGCGGTTTATACAGGATTGGTCGTCCTGCGCCTTAAATAATGCAGTAGTACCCTGGTCTCGACTGCCTCCACCATCGTCAGCTTTTTCTGCCTTGCCTTCATGTCCGACGACACACGCGCCATCTCACCTGCCGTACGTGCGCTCAAGGACATCACCTTTGGAAGCGTGCGTACTCACGTATTGGAAAGGCCGACTATTGTCATACGGACATACGTAGATCGCAGGCATAGCTTCCAAGGTATTCGAGCACCCTTTTGATCTCACCAAAGTCAGGCTCCAGTCTCAAGTACTGGACGCTACCGCAAGGTTCAACGGACCCATAGATTGTCTCGTTCGAACGTTTAAAAATGAAGGTATACGGGGACTCTACCGTGTACGTTGTGTGCGTCCCATGTGTTTGGGCATGTAGCCTGATGGACTCCGTAAAAGGGATTGCCAGCCCCAGTTGTGGCCGCTATGGCGGAAAATGCATCTCTCTTCGTGTCGTATAGCCAACTACAGCATGCCATACGTTGGGTCACTGGCCACTCTCCTTCTCAAGATCTTACGATTCCTCAGCTTGCAGCTGCCGGCGCTGGCGCTGGTGCAGTCACGAGTTTTGTCCTGTACGTCCCTTATCTCTTTTGGTGATAGTAAATTTCTTTTCCTTGAACGTGTGTCGATTTAGGACCCCCCTAGAGCTTGTAAAATGTAAAATGCAAGTTCAAATGCTTGCCATGGATGTCTCTGCAGCGTCTATTCAACAATCGCCTTCTGGGGCATCAGTCGCCACTCGCGCGCCGACGGCTGTTAAACCTCAAACACTTCCCGGTCCCATCGCCATTCTCACGTCTGTTGTTCGCAACGATGGTTTCCGCGGTCTTTGGCTTGGTCACATGGGGACTCTCATCCGAGAGACGGGCGGTAGTGCCGCCTGGTTCACGTGCAAAGAATTTGTGAGCACGCAGCTCATCCAACGACGGGCGCGTGTCACGGACACTCCTCTCTCCCGAAAAGACATTCTCCCGTGGGAGTCGGCCGTCTCTGGAGCATGCGCTGGGGCCATGTTCAACTTTTCGCTCTTCCCGGCGGACACGATCAAGAGCTCGATGCAGACCGAAGAGGAACTGCGGCCGCGCGGCAAGGGCGTTGCTCCGCCCACGTTCTTGGGTACGGCCAAGGCGCTGTACAGAGCGCAGGGGATACGTGGGTTTTATGCAGGATGTGGGATCACCGTGGCGAGGTCCATACCGAGCAGTGCGATCATCTTCTTGATATATGACGGTCTGAGCAAGCGGTTTCCGTAGAGGCCAAGATATTAGAAGGACGAAATGGAAGGTGTTGTATGTAGTGCTAATACCTTGATTTGACTCGCATTACACCCAGACTGGGCAGTTATCTAATCTGATCTAAGTCTAGTGGTCGAGCGGAGTTGCTGGTTCACGTCCGATCGCACTTGCGGCAAGCGGCTGAGATTCAAATTTCAATGTCAGACGGCTGCTCAATGCGGAGACAGGGGTAGTCCTGTTTAGGACATTCAGAAAATTGTGCAACGGAGCTCCTCACAGCACATGTCACTCTCTCCCAGCCTTCGACTGTGGGCACGTCAAACTGGCACGAGGTGGTTCACCAACGTTGGCCCTCGCCATGCTCATCCTCTCGCTTTCCAGCTGGACCACGGTTGTCGTTTGCCAGCATTGCGCACGTACGCCTCCAAGGCAAAAGCCAAGTCTACTGCGTCATTCGTCCCAGGTTCCCAACAGCTGTTCGAGTCGGAAGAGGCGCAGGCAGAGTACGCCAAAGCCGAGTCCAGGATGGCCGCTGCTGTCGACTGGTTCCGCAAGGAGGTCGCTTCGTTCGAGACGCGCGCGAGCGGACGCGTCACGCCTGCCTTGCTGTCGCCAGTCCGCGTCGAAAGGCAGCGCGGTCAGGTGGTCAAACTCGAGGAGGTGGCGACCGTCGGTATCAAGGACGGGTCTATGCTGATTGTGACTGTATTCGATGAACATGTTCGTGGGCGGTCTCTTCCCAACCTCCCTTTTTTTTTGGGTGCCTTACCGGTGTTTAGTAGAATACGAAAGCGGTCGAACAGGCGATTTATACTGCAAAGCTACCGAACATCGTCCCTCAGCGGTTGGACTCACGGACGCTCAAGATACCGATACCCAAGTGGGTCCTTTCTCGGTCGTATTCTATAGTACTGCCAATGGCCGTCTGGAAAGGCCGACAGTCGAGGCTCGCAACGCGCTAGTTTCTAGTGCCAGCCGAATGGCAGAAGACGTGCGCGTTCAGATCCGCAAGCAACATCAGGCCAGCGTGAAAAAGGGCAAGTACGAAAAACATTCGGTGGAACTCGCAGAGGTAAGTTGACTCCCGTTTGTTGTTGGCGTTGGAAGATCACGCATGTCTTTCGTCTTGCGTGTAGTTCCAAAGGTTATCCGAGAAGCATGTCACTGAGGTCGACAGAATTGTTGCACAGATGAAAAAGATGACTGGAAGCAAGTAGATGACTATTTTGTGCGGCATCGTTCATGCTAGTGACCAACTGTAATTCGGAGCTGTTCATCTGTATTCAGTTCGCTTCGCTCATTTCCACCTTCTCTTGGCACCTTGTGGTGCTTTGTCAGTGCCCTTTCTCTGGTCGGTTTATTACTACTCTAGTAAATGAAAAAGACTATTAATACTGAGATTGCGCTTCATCAGCTCGTTTCATGTCGATGTCAGTTATTCTACCTTCAATGAAATCCATCGACGCCAGTATTACAGTGTGCGGCCTACAGTGCAAGGTGATCGAATGATGAACACCGTCGTCCACGGAAATCAGGGCTTGTGATTCCAGTGTCGGTTTGACATTTGCGTTGACATTATCACTTCCAGATTTATTTCATGTGGCGATACTCGGTGTCTGGCAAGGTGTATCAAAGAACCATGCTTCGAGTTGCCTGCTTGCATAATGGTACCCTCATGGGTAGACGAACTGACGGGAAATTCTCTGCAATAGCGCATGACCTTCTGTGCTAATCTGCCGACGCTGCATACATGTTGTTATTTTCCATACCAACATTTGCTCACACTCGCGGAAAAGAACGTACGATTCCAGCGTATTGACCAAGGATGGACCGGGGATACTCCTGTGTGGTTCGTGACATTTGGCTTGGCTTATCCCTGACGCACAACCGCACAATATCCGGTTGTAGCGCGAAAGCGTTATCGACGCCAGACCACTTTTCTCCACTGGTTTTCATGATGACATGGCCTGCGGCCCTTTTTGATTATGATGAGGTCTGTGTTGATGTGACTACTTCTTCTTTCACGTTGACGTTGGTGAAGCCACTGTCCTCTGCCTTATCTCATCTCTGTGAGGACGAAGTGGTGACCCTTGAATCATCGGCCCACCTTTGAGGACGACGTGGCGATCCCCGATTCATTCAAGCGCATTTTGGTGCTCAGAAGGTGGATTTGCGCCATACTCAAGAATTCTAATAAGAACCAGCCCTTGTAACCCGGGCCGCCAGATCAACTTGCTACAGGGCCTACACGATCTGCAGATCCCGAGTCTATACCCCAACCAATAAATGCTACATGCGAGAGACCTTGGAGGATGGCTGCACGTCGTCGTCATGTGGTGAGTGCTGTATTTTGTGGAACACGATGGCGTATTTGGACAATGTCTCAGATCTATGCACACGTCAAGCGAGGTCCTCCAGCGCAGCCCATCACGGAATCACAGCCAGGAGAACGACGCGATGGTCGTGCTTGGATCACAGTCAATGTGCGGACATCGGTGGGACGTTTGCTGAGGCTATTAAACTTTGAGTACTGATCCAAATAATTTGATGTAGACGCTCGGTGTGATTCACGGACTTTTTCTTCCATACTCGTGGTTGTCTTACACCTCTTGTTGGACACGACTGCGGTGTTGGACCAACTAGAGGGTATGATCATACGTGTTATACATCTTGGGGCACGGACATGCGCGCAACCGCCCGTCACTACAGGTCTCAACGACAGAGCCTTAGTTCTGGATAATTCAGCTTGACGCATGGCGCGGTGCAGGACCATATAATCCACTTTTAGGAATGGGCCGGGTCTGCGGTAGCGAGTGTGGATAGGATGAAGACAAGTCGTGGCGAGCGCGTAACTCGCGTAATATTGACCCCGTAGTAGAGTGCACTCTGTGAAAAGACTCGCCTGTCAACGTTGTCGACTGCTAGGTCCAAATGTTGCAGGGTGGTCTCGTCCGAGGTGATAGGTTTCACCCCCGTCCACCGGTGAATCCTGCATCAATCAGTAAATGAACAAATGACATATTTGAACTTGGACCGTTGCTTATATGGAACTATCGGGCTTGTGAGAAGTACCATGCGCCGTAAGGTAGACAGGACGATTCGCAACAGTCGTGCTTCGTCTCATGAGATTCCAAGAAACACGTTCGTATACACTAATTTACAGGTCACTTGAGCCAACCACGAAAGCAAATTCGAACGAGTGCAACTTCAAAGAGGGACAGTGCCGTTTAGTCTAAAGTCCCTGCTACTCGCACCAACGGAGAACGTGATCGTTCCGTTTGGCTTGGCCCATCCTTGACGTACGACGTCCCAGATCGATAGGTCGTAGCGTGAAAGCGTGATTGACGCCTGACCCGTCTGCTCTGGCTGGAGCTCAATGTTAGTGAACCCTTTCAATACAGACGGAGGCTCGTTTGCCGATTTAGGATGGTGCACGTAGAGTTGAGGGATCTGAAAAAGAGAAAAGGAATGACGTATACTAGCCCATTAGACTCGAGCAACCTGGAAGGAAAAAAGAGATCTAGATTGACCTCGCCACCATAGTAGGAGCCCGTATTCGTCACATCAAATGTCACCCGGAACGCAGGCATGTGAAGCCTAGCAGTGAGGAAAGAATCAGAATCAGAAGAAATACTTTCGACCAAAGTCCAAGGACACGTACCACGGAGCTGTAGTTGAACCCTCGGCGATGGGAGTGGCGCCCCCCACGGCCCAGTTGTCGATGAGCACTGAGTCTGCGGAATCCGTAGAATTAATGGGAGTGATCGCGAGGTCAGAATATTCAAATTTCGTGTAACTCAAGCCGAAACCAAATTCGTAGCGCGGTGTGATGTTTTGCTGCCAAACCATATGTGGAAACGTCAACTATTTATAATTTGCCCACTCACCGCATCAAACCAGCGATAATCAATGAAAAGCCTGAAGGACCTTATCAGTAGCGATTATCATCGGATAGATCGGTTAAGGAACGTACCCTTCGGTGTAGTTGACTTGCAGGATATCAGTCCCATTACCGTCCAGATTGAGCTTAGCAGGGTAGTCACTGGCGTTCTTGGCGATGGTGTATGGTAAGCGCCCCGACGGATTCCAATTCCCATATAAAACATCTGCGATTGCATTTCCAGCTTCGTTTCCACCAAGGTTGGCCCAAACGATCTGGATCGAGTCAGAGCGAACAGAAAGAAGTATACACCAGAACCACCGACAGCAGTGACATTGGTATGGTTAACCCAGGGTTCAAGAATGAGAGGTCCAACACTGTTTGTAACGACGATAGTGTTGTTGTTTTGGGCGGCGACGGCGAGGATGAGTTGATCCCCCTCGTGCCAAGCAGTCAGATTGTTCCTGTCACCTGGGGTTGGTTGATTCGTAGCGCTCCCCTGCAATGAAAGTTAGCGATAAGTAAATTAGACCAAGACCTTGATGTCATACATTTCCAAAGTCAGCATTCACGAAAACGATAGCGACCTCCTTACTAGTGACTGCACTTGCTGCTTGGCCGAGGTCCCAGTTGTTAAAGTCCCATGTAAAAATGGTTTGATCAGCCCTAGCACGGGCCTGAATGGCTTCGTAGGGCTGGACGGAAAAATATTGGATCAACACCGGAAAAAAAAACACTTGCCCGGGACATTCGACTCACGGAAATAAGATACATGAGCCTGTTCATTTTGTGGATTAGGTCAGTGACCCCGCAGGAATCGGGTTTGAGGACTATACGTACCCAATCCCCCACGCCACGGCAAGGACTCCGGTTGGGTCACCACCCGCGGCTAAGTTCTGGCTGGGGCCAGGTTCAGGTGGTGCAGCATCGCTTCCAATTAATACAAGGCTCTTCGGCTTCTTCAACGGTAGTACACCCTCATTCTTAAGCAAAACAATACCACTAGCCGCGACCTGCCCAGCGACGTTAACGTGGTCACTCATGGCATTGACTTGTTGGTTAATAGGATCATTGGCATTCCAGCTATTGATGGTCGCCTCTGGATAATCCTGATCCTGGTGCGTGTAGTACCATGCAGCTACAATTCGTGTGGCCATGTTGTCGAGCCGGGCCATTGGGATGGTGCCGTTTTTGACATACGCGGTCAGGTTTCCGCCGAAGTAGGAGGTGCCTGAGCCAAATGTGATGTCTCCAGGCATAGTCATCTGTATGAACAACATTAACAAGCATCCCGGGGTAGAGGGCTAAATTGCACAGACATCAAGTCCCGAGACAGCAGACATCGTACTGGTCGTTGCAGACCAATCCGACATAACGACTGTCAACAACTCAGCACAAGAATTCAACCATGTCATACACCAAAAATTGCTCACAACCCTGGAATCCAAATTCCCTTTTGAGTATATCATTCAAGGTCTTGTTATTGTCGCAGGCATATGTCTCATTGACAAGGTCTTAATAAGAGATTAGCGTGCACCAACATTAGAAGAATACCACTGACTATAACTACATAGGACTGCTGCTATACCGGCCATCACAGAGCGCATGAATGGGTGCGCATATATTTCGTGCTGTGTCCGGTCATCGACATTGGACGACTCCTGGGTACGCATGTATTCTTGCTCACTGCCACGTACAGAGCGTAAACAATCAATAGCCGGTCAGACGTCGGGCTAACTCAACTAATTAATGTAGTGCTTGGCGGTGGCTTGGACACCAGCAGATTGCAAACCGAGAACGGTTTCGTACGCCGCCTCTCCCGTGAGGAACGGGTCAGCACCGAAACCTTCCCAGATACGTCCACCTTCAGGAAGGCGCGCCATATTCATTACAGGACCGAGGGCGATATTAATGCCCTTGGCCCTGAATTCCTGTCCCATGGCGGATCCGCGTGCCCGAATCAAGGTGCGATTCCAGCTGCAGCAGCGGTCTTGAGATTTGCTGTGATAAGACGGAGGTCGGAGCTACTTACGTTGAGGCAGTAGTAATACCTGCTGGAAACGAGGTGATTAGCTCGGTGAGAAGGACCCCGAGGGGTGAATCCTGTTGCAAGACGATGAGGAATGGACCCGAAGACGTCACGAATAAACCTGCCTGAAGACAGAGACCAGGGAAGTCGACAACTTTGGGAATATTTCCCTCACAGAGTCCATTCGCGAAACCGACACCAGTGGTAATGTTAACCTTTTGCTCGATTGTATAGTTGGAGATCTGCAACACAGAAAAAAGGGCAGAATTAACAGCAAGATAAATGAAGGCTTGCTCGTAATGAAGAAGGAAGGAGAAAACACAAACCAGTGCTCGAGCCTTGGAATACGCAACAGACCATGCGGATCCGAAGTCGGGCACGACAACCGGGTCGGAACTGACGGAGGGAGGGAGTAATGGGTCGGTCTCGGGAAGGAGTGATTGCTGGGGAGGTGTGCCGCCATACAAAAGGGTAAATGGGGCGGATAGCAGCAGAAACGAGAGCGCGAAGAACTGTGACACCATCTCGCTGTGAGGCGTAAGTGGGGCCAGCCTAGCAGTTCTTGCGAGGCAGGTGAGTTGCAATTAAAAGTCATGACTGTAACATGTGGGCAGTGCTATTACGGTGGAGGCCATCCCAAGTACGGTATGGCGGTTGAAAAGCGGCAGACATAAGCGAGAAAGCTATGAGTTGTGGGGATGACATGGTACCGAGTTTGTGGTGCGTTAACTGTTCGACTGTTGAACTGCTTCAAAGCAGCTCAAGTTACATGAATCTCATACTCATCATGCATAACATCAGGACCAGCAAAAATTGATGTATTGTGAGGTTTATGGATTATAAGAGCATACTTTGGTGGTCCGAGAGCACGTCCTTGGCAATGTGCATTACCACATACCCCATGCAATTTTGAGCAAGTCTGCTGTAATTTCGTGCTTGGACGTCAGATAGGTGGGAATGTGCAAGGACACGGAGAGGTACATCTCACCAGAAGGAGGCAGGCAAACTGGATTGCTGTGGACATGTAATGTGTACATGGCAAGATCTCTGAGAGATACACAAAGGACAGGGTGGGGTGCGAAATGAGAGGCATCAGGAGAATAGGTGCGAGCTGACATTGAGGGGGCAGGGCAGGAAGCACAGGTCCGGATGAGATGTCTTCCATCTTCATTGTGCCAACAACAGTAAGCACTTTACATCATATGAATTACAGTCAACTCTCACATAGTGCATACCTCCAGAGACATGGTTCAAGGTATGCATTACTAGAGGTTTTCACCCAGTTTGTACCTTTGGTACAAGACTGTTTGAATATTTGTTATAATTTTTATTTCATTTTCTTCATTTTCTCCTTACCCTTGTTACTCTTCACATTGTCACACCACGTGACATCCTCACCTTTTCACATATTCACAGGTCTAGACTGGTCTGGACCCTGACATCATTGACCTTATGTTATTCTCATGTATTTCTAGGTCCCCACTCTTTTATTGCTATTGGTTGGCTTACTGTACAATTAGTTTAGGGCCAGTCCATTGTACATGGTCTGTGCACATATCTGTAGCATATATAAAGGAGAGGTGCAAGCCTGGCTAAATTCCAGTCTTGTGCACTTGAGTTCTCTGCTTTCACAAGTTTAAGGCTTTTATTTCTTGTTTTATATTTTTTGTCTAGTTTTTTGGCTCTAGTTCAAAGCTTTGTTCAGCAGCAGCAGTATTAGAGTGCTCTTAGGCCTTAGAAGCATTTTATTAGTTTATATCAAAACTGTTTCATTTGTGCAAGACTAGTTACTATTAATGTTTTAGCAGAAGTTTTTTATATTTTATATAAGCCCTTGTTTCACTTATTAGTGGGGACATGAGCAGATTCTTATAAATCTAGTGAATGAAGCTATACTTGGTTTTAAAGGAGATAATCAGAAATGAGAAGATTTTTAGAAAAGATTTAATGACTTTGATTGTTAAATTATATTGGACTTTGCTGTCAAAAAGGCCAGAGATTGCAAAGTAGTAATCTTAGATAGACTTTATTCTCTTTGTTTCTTATTAGTGCTTAGAGTTTCTAGAAAGAGTTTTAGAACAACTGGAGTACCTCTTATTTTATAATTACTAAGCAAATATGTTGTATTCAGGAAAAAAAGAGTATAGAGTAAGAAAGAACAGAGGAGAAAAATCCAGTCCAGATTTACAAGAACCAGAGTACATTCATTCAACAGTAATTATTTCAACTTGGAATTCACAGAGCTTGAAGTTACACAGTATTATAGTGTTGTTTTTGGACATTGTACAAAGATAATGCAACCCTAATCAAGGGCTTAATGATGTTGATGTCAGTGTGATGAGAGAAAAGCAAAGTGATATTAGAGAATACTAGAGAGACCACTTGCACTAGAGAATACAAATGCTTAAGATTGGGGCTTGAGACATGCTAAGACTACAGTATTTATACAGTACAGAAAGGTGCATGGACCAAGACCCTAATGGGAATATTCCCACAGACCCTGAGGCATCATCAAAAAAAAAAGAAGCACTTGTGAGAATAGTCAATGGTGTTATAAACAAAACATTCAGATGCACAAGAGTCACATGACAAGCATGTGACCATGAGACTTTATTGCCAAACAAGGATAAACCTAAGGATATGGTTGAGTTGTTATTCAGAGTTTCCCCTTGGGTTTGGGCACAGCTTATAGAGTTGGATCTAGCATTTCAGATGAAGGTATTTTCCAATCAGATCTAGATGACATCAGATCTAGATTGATGGATCTGATCTGTGGCAGAGATTTAGATAGGATCTCCTTGGCCTCATGGCTAAGGGTATGGTTTAATCTCTGCTTACCCTAGACCCTTGACTTTCATTTTACACAGCCTCTCCATTCTACACACCTATACCACATGGCCCATTGGTTATATTCTCAGTAAGCATGCCCTATGCTCTATTCCCTTATTTAGTATTTCCCTATGCCCTGGAGATGATCTGTGCACATCTGAACTTAGTATAAATAGCAGAGTAGTTTCTTGGTTTCAGCTCCCCAGTCTTAACCACTTTGTTAACCATAGTTCTCTTGTACATCATCTAGTGCCTTGCTAATACAGGCATTTCCCTCCTAACTTAGTACTATGGCTCCTCAGGCCTTGCTATCCTGAGTCCATCATATTGTTCTTCATTCTATTCCAACCAAATCTGACAATAAAACTGACACACCCTCTCAAGGCAGATCATTTATGGTTAGGATGGGTTGTTCAGAGATCAACACCATAACAAATGGCTGAAAGGAAGCAAGGCTTTTAAAATAAAAGAACACAGAAATGAAAAACAGGCTGAAGATATGAGACTAACCCTATGCCCTGGGTCTAGACCTGTCATGTGACCTGTCATGTGCCTAGATAAGATAAAAGATTAGATAACCATGTGAAAAGATAAGATAAAGTCACATGATCAAAAGTTGAAAAAAGTGAACTATAATACTACCCTCTTTTTAGGTCTTGGATTTCAGATGAGACACAGTTAAAGATACAGCTTCAGTGTGATTTTGATAAAGCTTGAACAAAGAACAGAATGATAAAAGGTCAAGATTAAAAAGATGATGAGGTGCAGATAAATTAAGCTTATGAAATTCTTTAATAAGTTTTGAAAAGTTTGTCAAATCATCCTTTGTTTGCCAGGTATGATCATTTTCTCCATATCCAGTCCAATGGACTAGATATTTAAGCTTGCCACCTTTAACACAAGAATTCACTATGTGGTCTATCTTGTATTTTTTATGACCTTCTTCTGTAATAATGATAGGATTGGGAGTGAGAATATCTTGTTCTCAAAGTAATGAAAGGTATGATTTTATGTGAGATATATTGATGGTAGAATAAATTTGCATGGTAACCAGCAGTTTAAGATAAACTACATGGGAAATAACTTCAAGTATTTTGAAGGAACCAATTTACTTCTTAGACAACTTCTTGGAAGAATAAGGGTGCATTAAATTCTTGGTGGATAAAAGAACTTGCTGGCCTTTTTGATAACTAGGCATGCTACATTTATTCTGTTTTTCCATTTTAGTCTTTGTCTGTTCTAATGCTTTCTTTACTTCTTTGAAGGATTTAGACATATCTCAAAGAAAATGGGATGAGAAAGAGACAGATGTAGATGCTTCAAAACCCAGATGTGGATGATAAGTTTTCATTATTTCAAAGGGAGAGGTCTGAGTTGAGGTTAAATAGAAATTATTGTGATAATATTCAGCAATTTTAATCCAATCTGCCCATTGTTCCTGTCATTTTGCAATAAAGTTACACAAATATTGCTCTAGTTCCCAATTTATCCATTCTGTTTGCCCATCTGTTCTAGAATGATATGCTATGGAAACCTTCTGTTTGATCTGAAGGATTTCATTTAACTGTTTCATGAATTCTGAAATGAATTAAGAGCCACAATCTGAAACAATAGAAGAGGGGAGTCCATGTCTAGATCAAACATGGTCTCAAAAGAGTTCTGCTATATATAAAGAAGAAAGAGAAGAAAGACATGGAATAAAAACAACTTCTTTTGAAAACCAATCAACTACCATCATGATAGCATCAAATCCTTTTAATGTTGAAAGTCCTGTAATAAAATCAACTGAAATATCTTCCTAGGGAGATGAAGCAGTGGGAAGAGGACAAACTGGAATAATAGCTTCTGATTCCTTGGATGTAGCACATGTAGAACAGTGTGAAACAAAAGATGCTATATCTTCACAGAGACCAGGCCAATAATAATATCTAGATAAAAGTTGTTTAGTATAGTCTTGACCAGAATGACTGCCTAATGGAGAAGAATGAAAAAGATTAAGAGCCTCTATATATAGTTCTTGTGGTACAAAGATTTGTTTCTTGTGATTTAAATAGACTTGTTGTTCTGAACTATAATACCAGTGGGATGAAAGCTGTAAGTCCACTGATGCTTGTTGTATATGAGAGAAAAAAGAAGAAGAAAGAGAAACTATATGTTGAAAGATATAAGGAGAAAGCATAACAATTTGTTTGTTTGGTTCCAGTTTATCATTAAAATGATCCTGTCTGTGGGAAAGAGCATTTACTCATCCATTAGAAGAACCCAGTTTATAACACATCTTAAAGTTAAATTTAGCTAAAGTGGCCTGCCACCTTGCCTGCCTAGGAGAAAGATCTTGTGGTTTTTTCCAATACTCCAGATTTGTGTGATTTGTCCAGATCTCAAAGAAGTCTTGTCCAATTAAATAATAACACCAATCTCAAAGAGTGTAAATAATAACAAGTAACTGTTATAGTCTGCAATTTTTCATTTTTCAATAACATGACTTTATCTTATCTAACCATGTGGTTATCTAATCTTTTATCTTATCAAGGCATGTGATGGGTCACATGACTGGTCTAGACCCAGGGCATAGGGTTAGCCTCATGTCTTCAGCCTGTTCTTCATATCTGCTATTCTTTTATTTTAAAAGCATTGATTCTTTTTAGCAATTGGCTATTCTCACAAATGCTTCTCTTCCATTTGATGGTGCCTCAGGGTTCATGGGAATTCTCCCATCAGGGTCTTGGTCTGTGCACCTTTCTATATAGTATAAATACTATAGTCTTAATATGACTCAAGCTCCAGTCTTGAGTACTTGTAACATATAGTACAGTGTTCACTCATATATCTCTTTTGCTTTATTCTTACTCCATACCGACATCGACAAGCTCTAGACTAGGGTTATTGTCTCTTTGTACACTGTCCAAAACCAACCATAATGGTAACTTTTTGTTATAAATGGGATAGTTTAATTCTGCTGCATCCAAAGAGTGAGAAATATATGCTGCAGGTTACCAGAGACCATCTTCTTGTTGATATAACAGAACTGCTCCTATGGCAACATTGGAAGCATCTGTTTTCAAATGAATGGGTCTAGAGAAGTTAGGATAACACAAAAGGGGTTTGAAGGTAAGAATTTCTTTGCATCAAACAAAGGCTGTCATATAGGTCAATGTCTACTTGAACTTGACATTCTTCCATGTAAGGGAATTGAGGGGGTAAGCAATATTAGTGAAATTTGGAATAAATCTTTGATAATAATTTGCTAAACCCAAAAAGACTTGCATTTGTTTGACAGTTTTGGGTATAGGCCAGTTTTGCACTGCACTTGTCTTGTTTAGCTGCATCTGTACCCCCTTTTTAGACACAATCATGCCCAAGTAATCCACTTGGTCTTAAGCAAAATAACACTTTGAAGGCTTAAGGAAGATGTTATAATGCACTTTTTCATTTTTTTCCTTATTTGGCATTTTCTTTCCACTACTATAGCTCTTCACATTGTCACATCACATGACTATTTCACATCTTCACACCATTTACAGTTTCACACCTTCACCTTTTCACCTCTTCACATGTCACCAGTCTAGAGCCATCTAGATTCTGCTATTATACCTCATGATTACTTCCTGTATTTCTAGGTTCCCACTCCTTTTCTGCTATTGGCCTGCTTACTGTACTTTATTTAGGGCCAGCCTTATTTACATGGTCTGTGCACACATTGTAGTAATATAAAAGGAGGTCTGCTCAAGTCTGGGTTTTCCCAGTCTTGTGCACTTGAACCTTTCAGTTCTACAAGTTCCTTGACTCTTATTCTCTTCAATACTCTTGCCTAGTTATTGTGACTCTAGTTCAAAGTCACTACTCAGGATAGTCAGCACACACCAAGGCTAGGTGTTGGGTTTAGGTCAATACATCAGTAGTTGCATTTCAAAAGAGGTTGTGGTCATGAAAATGACCTAAAACTTCCACAACTATTTCCAGGTGTTGGCTACAATTTTTATCCTTTGTGAAAATCATAATATTATCAATATAGATTATCACATGTTCCCACATGTCATGGAAAATATCATTAATTATAGTCTAAAAAGTACTTGATGAGTTGCACATTCCAAAGTACATTATCAAGGGCTCAAAAGCCCCTATAGGAGTGGTAAACACTCCTTTCCATTCATTACCCTCTTTTATTCTAATATTGTTATATTTCCAATGAAGATCTAGAGTGATGAACATATTAGCACCATTTAATCTATCTGTTATGTGAAACACAACTAGAGATGCATTGATTAAATCCTAACTCCTGGCCTTGGTGTGTGCTGATATTACTAAGTCCTGAGTAGTGCTTTTATACTAGTGGCACTAAACTAGGCAAAGTGTAGAGAAATAATAAGAGCCAAGTAAAACAAGAACAAGAAGGTTCAAGTGCACAAGACTGGGAAAATCCAGGCTTGAGCTGACCTTCTTTTATATTGCTACATACTGTGCACAGACCATGTAACTGGCACTGGCCCTAAAGTATTGTACAGTAAGCCATCCAATAGTGATAAGAGAGCAAGAGTCTAGAAATACATAAGGCAAACATGAGGTATGACTTTAGAGTCTAGATTGCTCTAGATCTGTGCTGTGTGAAGATGTGAAATGTGAAATGGTGAAGGTGTGAAAAGGGTCACATGATGTGACAATGTGAAGAGTTGCAATAGTGATAAAATAAGTCCAAAAAGAGTAAAAATGAAAAAGTGCATTATAACATTATGAATGTAACATTTAGATGCACAAGAGTCACATGACAAGCATGTGACCGTGAGACTTTATTGCCAAACAAGGACAAATCCTAGAATATGGTTGAGTTGTTTCTTAAGAGTTTCCCCTTGGGTTTGAGCACAGCTTATAGGGTTGGATCTAGCATCTTAGATGAAGATATCTTTCAATTGGATCTAGATAACATCTGATCTAGATTGATGGATCTGATCTGTGGCAGAGATCCAGATAGGATCTCCTTGGCCTTATGGCTGAGGGTATGGTTTAATCTCTGCTTACCCTAGACCCTTACCTTCCATTCTATATAGCCTCTCCATTCTACACCCTTTATCCACATGGCCCATTGGTCATACTCTTTACCCTTGCCCTATGCCCTACTTCTATTTATGGTAATGTCCTGGAGAGACTAGGTGGTCTGTGCACCATTGGCTAGGTATATATAGTAGGTAGTTCCTTGGTTAAGGCTCCCCAGCCTTAATCACTTGTTATTTCTATATCAAAACCATACCACCTTCAATATAGTCCTTTTTCTCCCTGACTTGTGGTAATGGCTCCTCAGGCCTTGCTAATCTGAGTCCATACACTGTTTCTCTCTATTTAATCCAAATCTGACAATGAAACTAATGTACCTCATCAAGGCAGTTCTGATTAGGGTTAGAACTGGTCATCCAAGATCAACACCACAACACTATCAATTAGTGTCAATATCAAGGATAATGGATAATTGTTTTTAATGGTATAATCATTAAGATACCAATAATTGATTACCATTTTTTTTCCACTGTCCTTCTTGCTGATAAAGAAAATGGGAGAATTTTGCAGTGATTTTGAAGAATAAATGTATCCTTTTTTCATTTTCTTATCCACAGATTCATGTACTTCCTTTATTTCTTCATTTGAAAAAGAAATAATATGATTTTTTTTTGAAATGAAGTTCTCTTTTAACTCCACCATATGATTCCATGGTTTTCTGATTAACATGCATTCTGATTCATGCTGTGAAAAAACAGGTATGAATTTCCATAACTTTTTTGATACTTCCTTTTTTAATTGTAATTGTTCTTCTTCTGTAACTCTCCTGAATAGAAAATGTGTTTTGTAATCAGAAAAGCATCTAGGAAAATCAATTGTCTTTTTAACCCAATCAATTTCTGGGTTATGTCTTGTAAACCAATCATAGCCAATCAATAAATCCAATGACCCTAAAGAAGAAACATAAGCATTAATACATTTATGATGCCACTTTCCATCTTTTCCTTTTATGGCTATATATATAATCACATAGTGAGCAATCTTCCCAATGTTACCTTCTGTTCCATCCACATTATATATTGTCAATGGTTTTGACATGTTCTTTTCATAAAGTCCATGTTTCCATATGAACTTCTGATCTATGAATATTACTAATGTGCCAGAATCCACTATTGCAAAAGTTAGTCCATATGATTCCATTTTCAAACCATTTCTTCCTCTGACTTTGCCATCTATCTTTACACTTACTTCCAATTTGTCTCTTTTCTTGTGATTAAATAATTTGGCTAGATCTTTTTATTCTTTGCTTTTTATTGCAAATAAATATCTGTTAATATTATTTGATGGAATTAAGCACCCTATTTCCAGGGCTACACTCAAATGAGATGCCATTATGAATGAAAGGGGTTTATTTTATTTCATTGTATAAACATCAAAAAAAAAAGCAAATGATTTACATACTGGGAGTTCTGCTACTAGCCTTGCAGAATCCTCTAAGCTTTTACCTGAGCCTCCTTTTGTTTCCTTTCTGTCTCAAAGACATCTTGAAAATAGGCCCAGGCTTCATTTATACTGCCCCAAGACACTGCTGGTATTTCTTGGAACCAAGCTGTATCTGCCATATTATAGACCAGCTCAAGTAAGACTAGTTCTGCTGTTTGCCAACCATTGCATTTGGCAGAGAGAAATCTGAAAATTGTATAGGCTGTATATATTGCACCTGCATGTCTTATTGCCTCTACTGCTGTCTCTGAGGCTAAAGATCTTTGCCAAAATTATTTGATGGCCACAGTACTGCTGGGTTAAAAACCCCCTTGTAATCTCTTGCAAGGTGCCCTGGCTTACCACACTTAAAGCAGGTTTGGACCTGCATGGCAGCTTGTCTATCTATCTCCATGGGTGCACCATGCCCAGGTTGAGTATTGACACTTGTGAAACAGGGTTGATTAGATTGGGGAGTAAAATTATTCAGGGGATATCAAGGAGGAGAGAATCTAGGAGTAAAGAAGGGGGGAGCTCTTTTAATTGCCATTCTTTTAAATGATTATCCTATTCTTCTTATCAAATTTGAGAACTCCCCTAAGTCCTTTATTATGTCCTGCATGCATGCTTGTTGGTAAACCCAGTATTGTACCTGAGTCCTCATTAGTTTCAGCACATGATCATCACTTACTCCTGCATTCACCCTCAATACCTTGAATTCTTGGAGGTATTTGTCAATTGAGATCCTATACCTCAATGCCTCCAACTTTTTTAATGCCTCATAAGCTAGTTCATCAATGTGAAAATATGACCTTAGCTCCTAAGCAATTTCTGCAAAGTCTGGCCAAACTTCTAAGCCATACTGCTCCCTTGTTCCATCCCTTGTGAGATAGTATTTGGCTTCCTTGTTGATGTACTTTTTGTACATTATCTGCATATATCCATTAGCTCTTTTGTCTAATCTGGATAGCACAGCTGCTGTTTGCTCTCTCTTATTTTTCCACCTTTGTTCAGCATGCCAGACAGACATGCTGACAAACCACTTCCTCCATGTTTTCTTCTTGCCATTCCACTTTCCTGGATCAGCAATCTTCTTTGATCCTCCCATCTGCATAAATTCTTTAACCAGTTGCTTCATCAAATCTCCAATCTCCCCACTCATATTCATCCCACATGTAGTATGGGTCAAAGGCCAGAAGAGGGGCTGGTGGTGCAAAGGCTAGGGTTCAGTTTCTAATAAGGCAGGATTCAATAGGGTTGAACCTAGCTCTGTTAATTCTTCTTCTTGGAAGCTGCTGGCATATAGGTTAAAGTTCAACACTTTGGGCTATGAGTTAAGGAAGATGGAAAACAGTTTTTAATGATCTAGAGGGCCTGAGTAACTTCAAACACTCCAAGATTGCTACCTTGCAATCTCTTCCTTGCTTGACAATAAAGTCCTTTCTTGTTTGTTCATTGAATGTATTGAATCTTCTTTGAAAAGACTGTCTCCCAAAGTCATTGTTCTCAAATCCCAATACTGCCTCAAAGATAAAATCTCTTAGCTGTTCTTTGTGTCCCCAAGAATATTCTTTCTTTATCAAAAAATGTTCTTCTGCAATAAGCACCCTTGACTAGTATTGGTAGTCTTGAGCAAGTGTTACAGTGTTGTTCTTGGATATTGTACAAAGATGATGCAACTCTAATCAAGGGCTTAATGATGTTGATGTCAGTGTGATGAGAGAAAAGCAAAGTGATATTAGAGAGTACTAGAGAGACCACTTGCACTAGAGAATACAAATACTCAAAACTGGGGCTTGAGACATGCTAAGACTATAGTATTTATACAGTACAGAAAGGTGCATGGACCAAGACCCTGATGGGAATATTCCCACAGACCCTGAGGCACCATCAAAAAGAAGAGAAGCACTCATGAGAATAGCCAATGGCTGAAAAGGAGCAAGGCTTCTAAAATGGAAGAATGCAGAAATGAGAAACAGGCTGAAGATATGAAGCTAACCCTATGCCCTGGGTCTAGACCTGTCATGTGACCTGTCATGTGCCTAGATAAGATAAAAGATTAGATAACCATGTGAAAAGATAAGATAAAGTCATGTGATCAAAAGTTGAAAAAAGCGAACTATAACACATAGTTGATCAAGCAGACTCTTCAAGCCAATGATATCTACACCTTTTCAGCAGCAACAGAAAAACCCAGCAATGTCTGAAGAAATGGGGATAGAAGATTTGTTGAAGGAGTTAAGAGGAGAAGTAGGAAGAAAGATTGCCAATCCAGGAAAATGAGATGGTAATAGAAAGAAGTGGAGATTATGGTGGGCCAAAATGAAGGTTTGGCATCAGGAACAACTGTGGAAGAATAATAGGATAATGGTGGCAGCAGTGCTGTCTAGGTTGGAAGGAAAGGCAGCTGGATTTACATAGGTAATTCTGGAGAATTGCCTGGACAAGGATATCTGGCCAAATTGGGGAGAACTGATGTATGTCATCAAGTCTTATTTCCACATTGAAGAACTAGCCCATAAAGCATTGAAGAAGCTAGAGGGACTTTGTTATAGTTTGATTTTTCAAACTTTAATTACATGACCTTATCTTATTTTTTCCATGTGGTTATCTAATCTTTATCTTATCTAGGCATGTGATGGGTCATGTGACAGGTCTAGACCCAGGGTATAGAGTTATTCTCATATCTTTAGCCTATATTTAATTTCTGTTTACTTTTATTTTAGAAGCTCTGCTTTTTTTTAGTCATTGGCTATTCTCATGGATGCTTCTTTTCTTTTTGATGGTACCTCAGGGTCTGTGGGAGAATTCCCATCAGGGTCTTGATCTGTGCATCTTTCTCTACTGTATAAATACTGTAGCTTTAGCATGTTTCAAGCCCTAGTCTTGAGCATTTGTATTCTTAGGATCAAGTGGTCTCTCTAGTACTCCTTTATCCAACTTGCTTTTATCTCATAACATTGACATTGACATCATAAGCCCTTAATTAGGGTTATATCACTCATTGTATTATCAATCCAAAACTGCTACCATAACAGACTTATGCATGTAGAAAAGATAGATAAGTATCTGCAGAAGTTCAAGATCCTCAGGAAAGATGTGGAGATAACCACCAAACATGCATCAAAATTACTAAGGAATCAAGTTCAATATCATATTTATCAACAGGTAATATTGCAAGAATTAAAGGAGACATACTATGAACTAACAGAGCAGTTAAGGATCATAGGAAGAGCTTACAAGCATATGGCAGTAGAGTAAGCAGCTTCTGCCTTAAAATTCCAAAGTCCTTGGGGTTCTTCTCCTCCTCAATGTTCTCCTTACTCTTTCACCAACCCCAACAATCAATTTCATCCTAGACTCCCCTGGCAACCCCCTTTTTGTTTCATAGCCACTAGAACACAACCAGGTAGAGGTGTGTCTATGGAAATTGATGCACAAACTATAGTGGCAGGGCAGGAGTGTTGGAAGTGCCACAAAAAGGGATACATAGCCAAGAACTGCAGGACAAATCTTTCATTCACCCCTCTCTACCAACAAGGTGCTGGTACTCCAGCAACAAATAATAGGGCCATATTTCAAAGGCAGATATTGACCTTCAGAGATTTTGAGCAGGTACCTGGGCAACCTAACATTTATGAAGCACCCTATGTGAATATAAAAACCTTAGCAGTGCAAGCTGAAAAAAAAAGGAAAGTACTTCTGGAATAACTACAGTTTCAGAAGATAGTATGTATGAAGATGCAGCCAGGGCATACTGGCAAGATGTATTCACAAATGAGGTAAAGCATTTAAAAAAGTAGAAGCTTCTGTTGTTCAAGGTAATAGAAGTTCTTTTAGTTTTTCATCTTCTTTCAGTGCTGCTATATTTAATTGTATTACCATGAATACAGTTGTTCCAACTCAAGAGGGGTCTTGAAAGAGCTTGGCCAGGGGTTATCAACTGGTGCTTAATTCCTTTAAAGAAAAAGAAAAAGGTTCAACTTTATTTATATGCAGCTTACCTTTTACAGAAATAAAGAAAACCCTCAATTTGTTGGAAGAAAAGGACAAATTTATGTTAGAAGCACAAGTAAAAGGAAAAACACAAGTATGGGAAAAAATGGGAACACTAATGGCTTTATTGGATACAGAAGCAGTTGTAACTTTTATCAACAAATGGTTAGTCAAAAAATATAAATTAAAACAAATTCCTTTGTATCAAGACATAGCAGTTATCAATGCAGATGGTAGTAAAGGAAAAGGGGGAAGAATTCAGTTTAAGATTCAGTTGCAGATAAGTTTCATAGATGCAACCAACTATAAACACAAAGAAGAAATAGAAGCTCTAGTATTCATATTAGACACCTGTGACATGATCATAGGATATAACTGGTTCAAGCATCATAATCCCACCATAGATTGGAGAAATAAGCAAATCTATTTCACCAAGGTAAAGGTTGCTAAACAAGAAATTAATACAGAATTAGCAGATCTTCAAAAACAAGTTCCCAAAGAATTCTGGAAGTTTTTGAAGAATTTCTCTCAAAAAGAATCTGAACATATGCCCACATGCAAACCTTGGAATCATGCTATGGAGCTTAAGAAAAACTTTGTTTCAAAGAAAGGTTGAGTTATTCCCCTATTTAATTCTAAGATGACAGAAGTTAGGGAATTTATTAAAAAAGAAAGTAAAAAAGAATATATTTGACCCTCTAAATCTCCCCAGACATCTCCAGTATTCTTTATTAGTAAGAAAGATGGAGATAAGAGAATGGTCATTGATTACAGATACCTTAATAATTGGACCATCAAGAACAATTATTCACTACCATTGATTTCTACATTGATTAATTATTTAAAAGATGCTAATCTGTTCACTACTCTGGATCTCAGATGGGGATACAATAATATATGAATAAGAGAAGGTAACAAATGGAAAGGCACTTTTACCATGCCTATAGAGGCCTATGAGCATATGGTAATGTATTTTGGAATGTGTAATGGTCCAGGAACTTTTTAAACTATGGTTAATGATCTATTTCATGATTTATGGGCTTTTGTACTAATCTATATTGACAATATTATTATATTTTCCAAAGGAAAGTCCAGGAAAGAGCATGCAGCCATGATCTCTCAGGTTCTGCAGAGATTAATGGACAATGATCTGTTTCTTAAATCTTCCAAGTGCCATTTTATACAAGAAAAAGTGGATTATCTTGAAATGGTTGTATCTAAAGATGTGATGGAAATGCAGATGAACAAGGTTCAGGCCATTCAAGATTGGCCTGTTTCTTGCACTTTTAAACAAGTACAAGCTTTTCTTAGGCTGGCTAACTATTATTGTTGTTTTATTCAAGGATTTGCTGATATTGCTTAACCCCTCAATGATCTTACATGAAAGAACAATGTCTTTTCTTGGGATGCTTTACAGCAGAAAGCTTTCATAACATTAAAGAATATTATAAGCATGGCCCCTTTTCTGGTTTATTCAGATTCCATCAAACCTGTTTAGGTGGAAACTAATGCTAGTGATATCACTACAGGTGCCATACTCTCTTATTTGGTCAATGGTCACTGGAAACCAGCTGCCTATCTTTCCCACTCCCTCTTATCTGCTAAGTGCAATTACCCTATTTATAATAAGGAACTCTTAGTAATTATCTGGACACTCCATAAATGGTGATATCTTCTCATTGATTGAGTCCATTTTGAAATTTGAACTGATTATCAGGCATTGGAACATTGGAAACAGCCACAGGATCTATCTGGTAAACAAGCATGCTAGGTGAAGACTCTCATGGAATACTGCTTTACCATAATTTATAAACCTGGAACATCTAACAGCCATGCTAATGCCTTATCCCACCACATGGACTATGGAATTATTGACCATGAACCCAACCAGCAAGTCATTGTTTTCCCACTCTCTTGCTTTGTACCCCTCCCTTTACAAGCTGCACTTTTTTTAAACACTTTTCTTCTTGACATTATTGCTGCTACCACAAGTCTTCTTGACAATAACTTACCAGGGTTGTGTTATAATTCAGATGAAGGATATTTAGTTCATTAAGAAACAAATACAATCTTTATCCCAGAAGAACTTAGAATAAAAGCACTTTGTTTATGTTATGATTCTCCAATAGCAGGTCATGGAGGACAACAACAAACATTGCATATGTTAAAAAGATACTTTTATTGGCCAGAAATGGCAAAAGATGCTTTTCTATACATCAAGTTCTGTTAAGTGTGCTCCCTCATAAATGATTTGCAAAAAGCACCAGCAGGCAAATTTATTCCATTACCAATTCCTTCTGAACTCTGGAAAGACATTTCCACAGACTTTATTACAGGGTTACCACTTTCAAATGGTTTTGATGCAATTTTAGTGGTGACTAATAGATTTTCAAAAGAAGTGGTTTTTATCTCTTGTCTTTCTTCTAAAACTTCTTCTTCAGATTTAACTAAATTATTTAGAGATAATGTGTGGTGTTGGCATGGGCTACCCACCTCTATAGTTTCAGACAGAGGTCCACAATTTGCTTTGGCATTCACTAGCAACCTCTGTGCTTTTTTAGAGATTTCACAAAAACTTTCTACTTTATTTCATCCCCAAACAGATGGACAAACAGAGCAAATCAACAGAGAATTAGAGCAATACCTTTGCATATTTATAGCAAAGAATCAAGATCAATGGGCAGAATGGATCAAAATGGCAGAATTCTTCCACAATAATGCATTCTCCTCTGCCATAAAAAATACTTCCTTTACAGTTACAAAACACTATTGTTCTTGACTTGGATTTGCACCAGATACACATTCAAATGCATTTGCCAGAGAGCTTCAGGCAATGCATCAAGTTATCCAAGAGGCTATAGCACAAGCACAGGAACAAATGAAAAAGCAGGCAGAAAAGAAAAGATCTGATACTTCAGCATATCAGATAGAACAGAAAGTTTGGTTATCTACCAAACACCTGAAACTTCTGTATCCCTCTAAGAAGTTGTTCCAAAGGTGGATTGGTCCTTATACTGTCATCAACACTATGCCAAACACTGTCAAATTACTTCTGCCTAAAGAAATCAAGATTTATCCTGTAGTTAACATATCACAAGTAAAGCCATTTTATAATACCCTTTCCTCACAACCCATTATTTGCCCTGATCTGATCCATGTCACAAAAGATCATAAATCAGAATGGGAAATGGCCTATTGTGGACTCTAGACTCAAGAATGGGAAATTGGAGTATTTGGTCCATTGGAAGGGATTTAATGAAGTTGATCATATCTGGGAATCCATTGATTATTTACACAATGTACCACAAGTTGTGAAAGATTTTCATCATCAACATCCCTCTGCTTCTCAAAAAATGATCTCTATTTCTCTGCAAGATTTTCATGCTTAATTTCATCCATATGAAAGTTTCACCAACACTAGATCTCTCCAGCATTCTTGTCTGGAATCTGAGAGCTAAAGATGGGGTAGTGTTATAATTTTTATTCCATTTTCTTCATTTTCTCCTTACTCTTGTTACTTTTCACATTGTTATATCACATGATATCTTCACATTTTCACCTTTTCACATATTCACAGGTCTAGACTGGTCCAGACCCTGACATCATTGACCTCATGTTATTCTTATGTATTTCTAGATCCCTGTTACAGTTTTCACATCTTTAATCTCTTTTTCTATTTTAATTACTTCTATATTGGTGTCTATCTTACTATAGTTGTTGTGGGTTGTTTACCATAGATATAATAGGGCATTCAAGTGGCTCAAGTCTTCTTTAGACTTGACCACTTGTGAAATCAGCCTTTCTTGGCTCCTTTGAGTAATCTCTTCTATTTCAGTCATTTCTGAGTTCTTCTCTACTCTTGTCTAGCCCAGTTTAGGGGTTAGGCTGTGTCCTGCTCTTGTTGCTGTCTCTTTGCTCTCATTGTCAGCCAAGACTGTAACAATCCCTGCTCCTTTATTGCTATTGGTTGGCTTACTATACAATTAGTTTAGGGCCAGTCCATTATACATGGTCTGTGCACATATCTGTAGCATATATAAAGGAGAGGTGCAAGCCTGGCTAAATCCCAGTCTTGCACACTTGAGCTCTCTGCTTTCACAAGTCCAAGGCTCTTATCTCTTGTTTCATATTTCTTTGCCTAGTTTCTTGGCTCTAATTCAAACCCTTGTTCAGCAGTAGTAGTATTAGAGTACTTTTAGGCCTCAGAAGCATCTCATCAGTTCACACCAAGATAGTATCTCAATATTAGTATAAATAAACAATGAAAAATCATTGGCAGTTATCCTTTGAGATTATTCTTTGTAATAATATATGACAGAAATAATTGTATTATGTGTATGTATATTTCCATAGTATAATAGAAGTCAAATCTGCAAGTTTCTAAATACTTTAGTTCAAACAACATTTGTTACAGTAGTATTGTTACCATTTGAAAATAAAACCTTGATGTTTCCAGGGTGAGTACAGCATAAAAGAGCAACATATAGTTGTTTATGTGAAAAAACAGGAAATTCTAGTTATTAATTTAAAAGTTCAGAAATTCTTTTTATAATATCACTGTTTCAATTTGGCTATATTTCTACAAGAGCTAAGTGTAATTCCCACACTATATGGCAGTATACTTCATTTACTGCTATTTAAATCAATATGGAAATGATCTCTAAAAATACAATGTTATAACAATTATATTATTAAATGTTTGTTTAAAAAAACTAAATATGCATCTTTGATATTTAAACTCATTTTATTATTTGATATTCAACATTCAATTCAATGTTTTTGACTATTGTACATTTAAAAAAAAGCTGCAGATTTTTCAAGTTATGGCATTTGACCTATAATATAAAATTAAATTAATATGCTATAGATATTGTTATTTACTACCTACTTAAAGAATGCTGCAAAATTACTTCCATAATAAGTTTCACCTTTTCATCTGCATCCTTGGCAACTGAATATCTGCTATAAAGCTTGTCCACTTTCTTGGATATCTGAGAAGATATTCCAGCCACTTGATATTTTTCTGCTGCTAAGAGAAAGGGGTTTTCAGATCTGTTTTGAACTAGAGTAAAGGAATATTGAAGAAGTAATAAGAAATCTATTAGAGGATATAGAAGTAATTTAAACTTAAAACTAATTAATTTACCAATGCCACTTTGAAGGGCCTTTTTCTGTGTTTTAACTGTTTTTGTAAACTATAATGAATAAAAAGTTAATAATATATATATATGCATT
>JBBPKN010000101.1:0-19026 GCA_038089275.1 Pulveroboletus cf. rosaemariae | reverse complement strand
AGTATTAATTTCATTTTATGTTCACTTTAAACCACTTACTTCCTACCAGTGAAAAAAATTAGAAGGTAGAGTAGTTAATAGTATTTTCAATTTATAGTTAAATCATTCACTTACATCCTATCAATGAAAGAGTAACATGAAACACAGTAATTAGCAGGATTCTCATTTTCAATATTAAATCACTTACAAGCTGTTAATGGAGAAGCAGAAAAAAACATGGTAAGAAGTTGTTAAAATCTATATTATATTACTTACATTCTGAAAATAAAAGAGTAGTAAAAGGTATGGTAATTAGTAGAATTAATATTTAGATTCACATTAAACTACTTACAGGCTAGTAATAAAAGTAAAAAATATGATAATTAGCAAGATTGTTATTTTGCATTTACACTACTTACAACCTATTGATTAAGAAGCAGCAGGAAACATAATAATCAGCAGCAGATTTATTTTAAATTTACTTCAGATTACTTACAAGCTATTATTATGGAAATAGAAGAATTAATAGTAATTAGCAGGAATTTCATATCCAATTCATGTCAGATAAAATACCTTCTAATATAGGAAAGTAGAATCCATAATAATCAACATGCCACTCATTTCAATTTTACACTGGACCACTTACTTGCTTTCAATGAAAAAGTAATGAAGTACAATAATTAGCAAGATTCTTATTCTAGATTCATATTAGAACACTTACAACCTATTAGTGAAAGAGTAGCAAGAATAGTGATTATTAGAACTTTTATTTCAATTCTACATTAGACCACTTACATACTATCAATAAAAAAGCAGCAGAAGCATAGTCATTAGTAGAACAGTCATTTCAAAAATACATTAGATCACTTACTTCCTATTAATGAAAAAGTAGTAGAAAATATGGCAATTATCAGGACTTTCATTTCAAATATCTATTAGACTACTCACTTGCTATATTAAAGAAGCAGTAAAAGGCATAGTAATCAATAGAACTCTTGTTTCAAATTCATAGTAGATAACCTACTTCCTATCAATGAAAAAGCAGTAAAAAACATAGTAATTAGCAAAAGTTTGATTAAAATCCATATTATAGTACTTACTTCCTATAAATGAATGATAAACAGAAAGTATAATGATTAGTATAATTCTCATATTAATTTCACACTGCATTACTCACTTGCTATTAATGGGAGAAAAATAAAAAGTATAATAATTAGCAAGTTTTTCATTTAGAATACACTTTAGATCACTTACTTCCTATTAGTGGCAAAGCAGCAGAAAATATGGCAATCAGTGACATTGTTAGTTTATACTCAAGTCAAAGCCCTTACAGACTATTGGTAAAATGCATGGCACATATATTTATGATTACCACTTGGCTCTAAAATGTAACCTTAATCACTTACAAGCTAGCATTGAAATAACAATTGTCACAATGAATATAGCATCATCAGCAATAATCTATTTCTGGTATATATTTCACTTACCTTGTTTGCTTCCTACAATAATTTCAAGAAAAAATGTAAAATTCTTTTTCTCAATTCTTTTAAGTGTAATTAAAGTACCTACCACCTACCATATCACATGGCAATATTAGTTGATTAGTTAGACACCCTCTTACTACATTTATAAAAATTACTTACTGTCTAATGTTATGACAATAAAAAAATACAATATATGACCAAGATGCTTCATTTGAAATCTTGCTGTATGACTTACTTCCTTTAAATTACAATAACCAACATAAACTCATTAGTAATGCTCTTCTTCAGCTACCCAATATATTACTCACCTCCTATTAATATAAGAGCAGTAGTAAGGTTAATCATGAATAACTTTGTTTTATATGCCACCTACCTCCTATTAATTTTATAAGACATGTAAGTTCATATGTTTTAGTCCACAATATCACATACATACCCTCTGGATGGACAAATAAAGTAATTAGTTAGTCAGTTCTTTTTTAAATATTTCATGAAGTTTACCTAGCCATTCATCAGTATTACATTAGCCATTCAATTACTATATTCCAGATAGACTCTTACCTGTGTATGTGGAAACCAACTTGCCAATCCCTTACCTATTTGAATGTCTTCTTTGGAAGTGGCTCTGAAGTCAATGACAGGTATTAAGGCACTGAATGACATCAATACATATATTTTTTATATCTGTCAACTATTTCACTTACTATCTTACTGCATATTCAGTACAGAGCAAGATATTCATATTTTGTGCTGTAACCAAAAGCATTTGCAAGGATGCATCATTCAGTGCAGCTGCAGTCTGTCCCAGCAGTATATTACATCCTGCACTGGATGCATCCATCTCTAACAATATAATCAGTAGAACAAAAAGCAAGTAAGAGAATATATGTACGGACTTTCTAGTTTCACAAATGCCTTTGGAGGATATTTCATACTGCATAGACCCTTCCATAAATGTCCCTTTTCAAAAACCTCTTCAGCTCGCCTCCTCTGTCTTATAAGTTGTTCTTCAAGAGGGAAGCCTCCATCTGCAGGCCGGAATGCCTGTATCACTAGAGCATCCCATTTGGTAAAGACCGCCACCACTGGCACTAGTACCAGCCTGTAAGCTCACAAATTAATATCAAAAATCAGTTACCTTTCCCAGTGTCACATTCATTAAAAAATCTCTCTTCTGCAACAGTAATGGCACGATGGTGTTGGTCCATCGGGATACAATACCTGCTTACATTAAATCTGTTCAATCCTAGTTGAACATATTCACTCACCATATGGCATGGATCTGCTTTCTGAGGAAAATTGTGCTGGTATACTTGGCAATAAATTCCTTCATCCCTTCGAACTCAAGTTCTCGGCCAGCTTCAAAACCAGCGGAGTCATGAAAGACGAATTTCTGGTTGCTCTTGAAGATCATCTCATAATTGATGTCATGCACTCCACGCTAAGAAAGGCAAGAATGGTTGCGAGATACGGCAATGATATTGATAGCACCTGGATACTCACTCCCGTGGTTCCTTCAACACCAAACTCCACCTGGTTTGATGTCAATAATATGAATATCCACTTTATTCCTTATTCATGCTCGGTCAACTATACCTTTTCCCCCAGATCATCATAGATCTCTGGATCTTCCGTTGAGTTGCAGATCCTCTGAAGGATGGTTGTCTTGCCAGCGTTTGCCCTACCGATGACGAGAACTCTAAACCGTTTGAATTTCTTCATGAGTTCTGGGTCAACATGCTGCATGAAGTGAGAGATATCCAAAGCTTTTGGTTGCACATTGGCAGCACCCGCGTCATCGGACTGTGGCTTGGAGGAGATGGCATCTGCGACCAGTTCCTCGGGAAAATCCTGGCCCACATGCTGTGCCTCAAGAGCGAGAGCAACAACATCTTTTGCTTGAGCCGGGAGGATATCTGAATCGCTACAGACCACGCTGGACTGCAAGTTGGGTACGTCGGAATGCTCGACAGGCTCTGAAGACAAGGCTCCTGAATACGTGCGATCTACCTTGGAATCAGAAGCATCAGTATCTTCAGTTTGAATCAGGGGAACGTTCGAGCTGGTAGGGGCCGCGCTGGGTTGCATGTTGGGCACTTCGGAGTGTTCTGCAGACCTTGGAGACGAGGCTCCTGAGTGTATATGCTGTACCTGAAGACTAGGAGTGTTGACGTCTTCACTCCGAGTCAGGTGGACATTGGTGTCGCTCAAGGCTGCGCCGTGTTGCATGTTGAAATGCGTGGCAGACTCTGGAGACACCGGAGACGGGGGGATACGGATAAACGATCGAATGCGTCTGATCTTATTCTTGAGTGTGGCCTTCATTTTCGTATTGGTAAATAAAGATGAAAGACAAGTATGGCGCGACCGATTGCTGAGGGGTAGTGGTTGTGGTCGACAGGATACGTGCTGCCCCCCAACCGCGTCACACTTCACCTAATTTGGTCAATATGCCCCCTTTCTCTTAATGTTGGTAGATGTTTTTTAGAGGGGACAAGGAAGCAACTTTCTCTGGGATAATATTTGTGTCTTATTATCGTTCTTTACAATACTATTTCAGTTGAGCACGCTGCACTTGGTATGTATGAAAACTCGGAACAGTGGAACAGGCGAGTGTCCACCCTTGTTGCCCCTCAGAATCGCCTGAAGGTTCTGATGCATACATATTGGAAACGCAGAAGATGACCCGTCTATCATCCCTAGGCCTCGTACTGAGTTCGCGCATGTTCTCGTTCAGAGATCTTTTTGACATATGTAGACTCACGCATGCAGGCATCACCGAGTAGGTAAATAAACCATTCCGTCTCTGTGGAAGCTTCTCTATTTAGCTCTATCCACCCTGCGGCAAGAACACACAAACCGACAACTGCTAGCGACAATCGCGATACAATACCAAACCAGAATCCTAGCGAGACGAACCACATCGTCTACCCTCCAAGATGTTGCGGGCATGATAGAGGTCACAGGGACACATGGAACCGTACTCAACAGTACGTATGTGTGTCAATTAGGTCACATGAACCTGAGGAGGATGGGGCATCCGATCGGTCACTCTTTTGCCTTGGCTTGAATCAGCGACTCAATCAGCACCCGTCTTTTACTCGTTGTAGGAAGTTGGACAGGGCGTTGCAAGCACGTATGGGGTACCTTTGCCCGCTGAGTAGGGTGGAAGGCTCTCCTTTTCGAACAGTAAGAAGCTCGTGATCCAGTGACCACGCCGGCGAGAGTGTATCGAGTCAACTACCGCACTGATGACCCACAACAGACTCACTTGGGATGTCATGCCGTATCGAACGTGCTCATACTCGGCCACTGGATTTCTGAAAGTGAATGCATTTGGAAATAAAACCAGGTCGTCACTGGGACCTGCGGCCGCGACGAAGGCCAGGGTATACAAAGCACACAAACCCTGAGGCAACGTGCGCATACTACAGCTATGGTAGGTGCCCCTCTGGACAAACACCAATGTCAAGTTGTACTCTCATACAGCTCTTGACGGTGTGTCGTAGTAATGAGGAGAGGACCTAGCAACCTGGCAGCCAATATCAGAGGTTATGCACCGCTCAGCACCCTCGACATCTGAATGAATGTCCCATTCACCCTACTTGTGAGCATACGCTTCAAATAGCAACTGGCATTCTCAACGACGATGCATATGTGCACATAAACGTCTGACGACTATGCACGTCACATACAATGACATGGTGAGCGTGCATGGAAAATTGGATGAGACCCAAAGACGTCCATAGATCGATGGGCTTCCCGAGATGGCTCTCCTGCAAAACGGCTAGAACGAAATAAGTGCTTGCTAGAGTTGACGTGACTTACGAATGATTTACGAACGGGCGGTGAATATTCTGATTGGTGGAGATGGGCTTGGTGCAAAAAATTACTCAAGGACCGGCTAATCAGATGATATCGTGCAACCTGCCCATAAACTACATCAGCTCTGTGCAAAGGAGCTCCTTCATGCAATGACTCGGTGGGATTTGTCAAGTAAATAAAGTACTCGCTGATAAATGCTATCGAGGTCGATGTGTAAGAGGTCTGTCACATTGTACGTAGATGCGTAATCTGGTCTACGCGCGATGCCGGTGGGCCGTTCGACAGTCGACATCAGCGCAGCTTCATCGTGTTAGCACCGACCACGTCTCCATTTCCTCGTTTGATATGCACACACGCTGCTTCAACGTTTGCTCACTCCCACCTTCTGTTAGGAGATTGCAACTGGTCGTTGATGCTTGACTCGTGGCGCAACAACCCCCTTCGTTTGCTTAGAGCTCGGCAAGTCCCTGATATACACTTCTCTTATTACGTTTTTTCAACAACAGTCCAACATCCATTTATCGAGTACAGGGTGGAGAGCTTATTGGTAATGTCAGCGTGGGATGACGAAAGCCTGTCCGCCCGGCCGGTGCAATGATGCCTCACGTCTTCGTTCAAACTAAGCATAAATGCCAAGAACACGAGGGAGCTACGTGAACAGAGCATGTCGAGAGCAAGTAAACGCATTTATAATAGAACCTTGCCATAGACCACGAGTAAACCGAAACACCTTTCTCCTTTTTGACACTGACGATTGCGTACCGATGTTGATAAGATCATCGACAAAAGGTGGTGCGTAGTAGATCCGAGTGACTGAGCAATACTGACACGTCAGACAAGACCAAACGGTACTCATCACCGGTTGCCCTCTTAAGGTGCACTCTCATAAGGTGGAGGCAGTCGCATTCCACCCCAATGGGAAGCATTTTTTAACCGGGGGTGATAATGGGATTCAACGATGGCAACTCAAAGGCAGTCGAGCGGTCTCGGTCAGGAAACGAACAGGAATGAAGTTGCGCGCCATTGCCGTGTCAAACGACCACAAATGGATAGTGTGCGGAATTTCTGGAGGCGGTGCGAGCGTATGGGATGCAGAAATGCATGAAGAGGTCACCCATGTGGAGGACACAAAGGACGTGTACACCGTCGATATTTCTCCAGATTCAACCAAGCTGGTTACTGGCGTTTCCGGCATGCACTCCCAAGCAAGCATTTGGAGCATTACTAGTGGGCAGAGACTCGTCGGCCCACTCCAACACAGCAACTACGTCAAGGGAATCAGGTTCTCTCCAAATGGCGACCGGTTTGCAACTGCCTGTTACCACCTTGGCATACGTGTCTTCGACAGCAACACAGGCGACGAACTCACTCGTATCAATGCTCCCGTACCTATCATGGCTTGGGCCACTCCGCTTGCGTGGTCAGCCAATGGCCGACAGATCTTTTTCGCATCTGAAGACAACAAAATCAGGTCTTTTGACGTCTCATCTGGGCGTCAACTTGCTGAATCGCCCAGTCTTCATGACGCCGCCGACAAGATCCCCTCGATTGCTCTAGCTGCCAACGGCAAGTTCATTGCTACGTTCTCGCCGAATTCGGTCTTGTTCCTGGATACTTCGACACTCGCTCAGATCGGATCCGTTACAGAGGACGGAATAGGGTTGGTTCAGTCAATTGCTGTGTCCTTGGACAGTACCCATGTCGCAACCGGACGATGTAACGGGAAAGTTGTCATCCGTGATCTCGGCAAGATTCTCCCTCATGTAAGTGTTTACTCTCGCATGCCAGATAAGCCCTAACCCGTCTCTCGTGTTGACAAACTATGTCGGCATCTGCTCGCCTTAAAATATGATAGGACGAAGTTAGTGGTTACTTCGTTACCCTGTTTTCTCTGTGTTGTTGACACTGCTGAAGCTCCCTTCCGCGACGTCCTCTGCCCATTCCCGGGAGACCGATACACGGGCGCTCCCAGCAGCCTCCACAACAGAACCACGTGCAAATGAAAGTCTTGATACTGTCGGGTCACCTCGGCGTGGTTCGATCCTCAAAAGGTGGTCTTGGGGCGGGCGTGACAAAGATGTCGACTCTCACACACCCGGCCGACTTTCCGAAGAGTCGCGTCAGCATGACGATCGTCGGTCTCCTGCCCGCTCGTCAGTTAGAATGGGCGCTATGAATGAGGGACCTTCGGTGATGACTAGGTATCAACGCCGACGAGTGAGCGCCCTTTCGATCATGCCTCCCAGCTGGCTGTTTCATTCTGGCTCAGGTACACACGAGGAGACACTGGTCCCGGAGACGCCATACGACTTGCGTCGGTATATGGGATCGGGAGTATTCTTTTGAGGTCGTGTCAGTTTGTGATATCGGTAGGTGTGAGCACAGTAACGTATGGCTCTCAAGCGCAGGAGGCCTTGATTGTTGGTGCATATTAACTCTCATAATACAAGTATTAGTTCTGGGGAGCAGGATCCAGGTGTTACAGCTAGTTTCGAAATCTGGGACCTTCTGTCATTTTTTCTCATGGTGCACTCGACTCGTTCAAGACTACCATGGCATGAGCAGTTTGCATTCAAGCAGTCCCGCCAAGCCAAGAAATGAGGATTAATATAAATAAAATACATCGTCCATATCATCGTGGCCCACCGAGGTTTAACGACCATATCAAAGAGTCATGACGGTGTATTCCTTCTTTCTCATCTCTTCCTTTCCCATCGCGGATATAATCCATATCGCGCATGCCCCACCTCTCCCCCACTTTTTTGCGCGCCTTGCTTTACGTTTACCTAGTTCTCACCAGTTCCATTCGTCATCGAATGAGGACACGGCAGCGGCAGCGGCAGTGGCATCCGTCCATCCCTGCTCGATCACCATGCCCGTTGTACGCACGGACAGAGGCTGTTGCTTCGAATCGGGGACTAACAACGCACCGCCCATTTGTTGTTCCTCGTCATCCTCCAACCAGTCCATCATGGTCTCATAGGATGGGTGCGACCGGGGTTGCAATTGAGCTTGAGGTCGAGGCGAAGGCGGCACCATGATCAAGGACGACTGTATCGACACAGGAAACGTCGAAGGGGGTACCGTCGTTGAAGTCGAAGCTGGGAACGGTGCGGGTGTGGTGGGAGTCGGCCCGGGCGACAAGGCAGAAGTGATCGTGTTGGAGACCCCTGCAAAGAGCAACGACGCGCGTTTCTGGCTCTTAGAAAATCTATATCAAAAGAAGTAAAAAAAGGACCGGAGGCAGGCAAGCAGAAAGCCCCTCGGCTAGACCAGGGACGGCAACGTACGTTTGGCCTTTCTGCAGCTCGTTTAACTTCTTGCCCATACTATCTACCCAGGACGACACCGGTCCTGCACTCATGGGCACAGCGGTCCATGCCGACCCCAGCACTGGCGACTTGAGTGCGGATCTCGCTGAAGCAGGCCTTACACTCGAGAACGGCGACACCAACACGGGACTAGAAGCCAGTATGAGCGGCATGCCTACGTCAAGGTCGGCCGGTTTGGGTTTCTGAGCGGCTGAAGGGACGAACGCGCTCGAAGATGTCGTCAGCTCCTCCGCGGGGGCGCATGACGCCCGTTTGTGCATCCGGTAGTTAAGACTGCCAGTGCGAGAGAGAGAGGGGGCGGTCGCTGTCGTACTCTTCTGCTCGGCTTCAAGCACTTGATCCGAAACGTGCACAACTTCTTGGACAGAGGGCATGGGGTTCGTCGGGGGTTGTTCGCTGCCCGTTCGTTTCGCGCAGGTGTTCAAGGTGTTATTGTATTCGTGCAATGAGTGATTGAAGGATTTGGGTTCAGAGGTGTTTTTATCACTAGGTTCAAGTTCTTGAATGGCCCCGCCGAGATCGCTGAGTCCCGCAGCGATGATACGGACACCCTCTTTCAGTCCGTCCAGGGCGACGCCGCCAAGACCAGCGGTGAGGGGTGGATTGAGGAGAGGATCCTGACCACGGTTGACAATGCGCTCCCACTTGCGTTTAACTGCGGGAATGGCGAGCCAATGAGATATTTGGACGTAGGAGAATTCACGTGGACTGAGCTAACAAGCAGAGAAAGAATGGAGCCACTCACGTTCTGCCAATTGTTTCTCGTGCGCGGCAAGTAGGTCACGCAGCTCGAGACATTTCCGCTCTTCTTGTGCAATAACATGCAGCAGATCTGCGTGTCTGATCCGGGGTAGTGGACGAAATGAAGGAAAACACGGGTACAATACGTTGATGAGACGTATAAACGCAAGGAATGTAGACGATGCGCAAAGACGGTGTTGCGCGAGAGGGACCGAAGACAAGAAGAATGTCAGTATCACATCATTCTGGAGTCAGACAAAGCAAAACTGAGGGAAACGCACTTTTCAAACAATGTCAGAGGTTCTCGTTCCCTAGCACCCACCCCATCCAAGGAACATACGCTTTCACGAGTCGAAGATGAGTGTGAGCCCAACATGAGACTCGACCGTTGCGACACGTTCTCCTCTCCGTTCGCCACGGCAGGTTCCCCATCTCGCGGACTGGATGATGACGTTCTGTGCGATCGCAGTCGTTGGCCCCACGGGGAGGGAGAAGAAGGAGTATAATAGGTGATTGACGGCTTTCTCCGTTTGCTAGCAACTGCACGCCGCGTACTCGCCGGTGCAACCGTTCTATCGTCGAAACCGGGCCCGCCCGGATTGGCGCTCACCGTCCCGCATAAGGGAGATGACATGCTCTTCGTTCGTTCCCCATGTCGCTTGGGGGGGTTGGCTATGGATGGAATGCTGCCTAGTGAGTCTGGTCTTCTTGGAGCCTTGACTCGTGTACGCGTTGTCGTTGCGGGTCTGGGAGAGGTGGGGGATGTCGGCGGGGAGGGTAGTGCAGAGGGTGACACGGGCGGGTCCGGTGGGGAAGACAGGGCCTTCATGAAGGTGTCGACGAAGGAGCGAGATCTCGGGTAATGAGTGTTGGTGGTTGCAGTCAAAGCTGGAGACCGCCAGGGACACGCACTGCCGCTATATAAATCGCTGGCGACGATGGCAACGCACGTCTTCAATCTTGTTAGACGGCGAGCATCGGGTGTCTCACAATTGGTTCAAAAGAGAAAGGTATATATTTGCAGTACGTGTCACTGAAACTCGAGTACATCCGAGAACGGGGCTTAATGATGTGATGACCCTCCGCTCTCCTTCTCCGCCTCTGCGATAAAGTTCTTGATGCTGTTCATCCTACAGGTCAGAGGACGTTGCACGGAGCGACCCACGTAATGTAAACAGCACACTTACAATTCTTCTTCCTCGCTGGCACGTAAATGAGCCCCATGTCGTCAGCTGGGAACAAGCGCAACACACCTCGTTTCCGCCTTGATAGGCACCGCGTCTTTGACCCGCTCTGCTAGGGGCTTGCTGGCAGCGGCAGTGTCTTTCTTTCCACCGGTCGAGGCGAACACGGCTGCGCCGACAGTGAAAAGCGTACCCAGCGTGAGGTACTCATTTTTGATGCTGCGACCGAAGATGACACTGTGCACGAGCTGATCAGCAAAACGTTGCTCGTCGCACGGCAAAAGGAAGAAACGCACTAGGACATGGCGGGGACGAACAGACAAGCACTTTGAACCCGACCTCGGCGAGACGACTGACCGGAAACATCCGTGCGACCCCCCCTCCGATTGAACTTGGATTCGACCCCCCACTCTTCCTCGTTGTCGGCAATGACTTCCAAGCTGTCTGCTGTACACCGTGGTGTCGCATTTGAGCAGCGTTCTCTCCAACTGTTGGAAACTCATTTCTCAATGGCCCTTCGACGCGTCGGTGGCAGGTCAGACGGCGGGATCGACCTCATCGGATGGTGGTGGCTCCCCTTCGCGACAGAACCCGACCGCGTCGATCACTCAGCTGCATTACCGGACATGAATGGGCTCCTGCGGAGGCGACTACGCATCCTCGCCCAGTGCAAGGCCCAGAAGAAAAAATTCAGTCCCAAGTATGTGCGGGAAATGGAGGGCGTATGGCACCTCCGATCCAAGTCCTCCGCCCCACTCGCCGTTCATTCTCAGTCCCTGTTGCCCCCGCCATCTCTTGCGTATGGACCCGTAACTCCAGACGCGTACCCCACTGTCGCGCTCCTCCTTTCAGAGAGCCATTTCTCGCAGTCGACCATCCTGCACGCGTACAAATCGACGGTCCCTTTCCTTCTCATCCACTTTCCTTGCTCTCCCTCATCGCCAGAATCCAGTGCGATTCCCTTGTCCGCAGGTGATACAGAATTGGGTACGATTTGCCCCAACCCAGTCCTTACTCAGCTCGTGAAACCGCTGGCGTTTTGTTGGGAGCGAGGTCCTTCCCATGGCCCCCCAACGGAGAAAGACACGTCTTTTGGCGGTAGACCAGGCCTTTGGTGGCAAGGTCATAAACTGGGCAGTTGGACTCCAGATTTTCCATACTCGGAAGTGGCCTGAGCACTTGGAAGCGTTTCAGAACGAATTGTCTCCCTTTAGGATTCGTTTCTAGGGATCTGTTACGTGGGTTTATCTGTGCGGGGAAAAGTCATATATTTACCATGCTCTCTGTATCAGGTGCGCGACACAACGATATTCTGCCAACATGAGCGTGCAGGCGTCACCCCAAAAGGAGGATTTTGGGATGGTATATACACTTACCGATTACTATTGATGCTACCTCGGCAGAGGCAACCCCTCAATGGTATGTAATACCAGGAAGCGGGGGAATTCGAGGCGGAGCCGTTATCATTATTGCGGTGATGACTGGCCAAGTAGAACTGGTTCATTTCTTTGACCAAGTCACTGATCGGCAAGCTCCTTGTTCCTCAATTTGCGATCTGTCACCACGAACAGATGATCCGGCCCCGCTTACCAGCCTGTATCTTTTTTGGTGGACACCCACTTGTCGTTGGTTCATGGAGCCACAAATATTTTCCTCGCACTCTGAGCATCCTCCTGGTGCTGTGTCGGGCTGTTATCTGTGATACTAGATTGTTGTATTGTCAGGTCAGTAAGCATCTGCATCCAGTCGTAGGGAAAGCACCATCGAGATTAACTTCCTAGCAAGCTGTATCGAATTTAGCGTGCTCATTTGATGCACCCGAAGGGGTGAAGCTGGAAGGAAAAAGAGTTGACAACGGAGGTACACGTTTCAGCATCTAGCGGCCACATTCCCCACACGGAACCCTGATGGGACACCTATTGTTGGTGGCCTAGGTCTTGCGTAACTTTCCATCTCCATTCGCATCCAGCTCCGGAAACTCGTACTTGAACCAGCACTTGCTCAAGTATGCATATCTTAGATGGCTAATAACTATGGTCGCGTGGAGAACGCCTGTTTAACTACAGACGATCTCTATAATTCTACATGACGCTTGTGTTGATGTGTCAGTCTGGATCCGTGTTCCATGAAACAGATTGAGACTGACACATGTCCGTCAAGGTCCACGTGAAAAGCCTTGAAAAATCGTGCTGATTCTGATGCACTCTGACCCTCATCCAAGTGTGCCTTGATGAACCTTCTCTTCCTGCCCACATGCACGAGCAACTCGGACTTTCCATATGATTATGGTGGCCTTGACGACCCTCTTTTCTCACCAACGTCGCGCGGCCGATCCCCCAGATGCTGAGCGACAGGCGCTCAAGGACCGTTGAAACGGCGACTTGAATCAATCAGTCATGGAGTTGTACCTCCCTTGTTACCGAGCCAACGAGAACTTGCGAAATGCTCGACTCCACATCGTCAAACCTGCAGTAGATAGTCAGAGTCATCGATGGCGTGATGTGAATGTTCCGCATCCTTTACAACGCAGGGCGATGGGCCCTGCCGGTGGGATCCTCGGAACCTATCTACCATTCTCGTGCCTTGTCCTTGCCATGAACAAAGGGCATACTGACCATAGAGAAGGCGCCTCGGGGGCAGATTCGCTGAGGACGATGTTTCATCTAGCCTAGCGGCATGGTGAGCGAGCGTGTACCATATGTTAGTGGCATTACATCGGTGATCGTTGCTGATAAAGTTGATCGCCAGGCTGACGGATCTCGGTTACACATGGGATCATTTGATGTGAGTGCAGAGACCTTTTTTTCGGCCTCGTCATCTCGTGAGGTCTGTATCCCACGTTATACACGTTGCGGATGACGTTCATGCGTGTACTCCTCGGAAAATAGCGACAAGTCATGATGTCCCCGACACGAGCCGTTACCCTCTTGCGTATTTCACTGATGATCGATACCGTCTTACGGGTTTTGGGGTGGCTGTTTTAACGGTCATTCTATTGTCAGACATCATTCGGACATGCTTGACGCTAGTTTCGCCCTCCTGAGGAATCTATATGGAGTTCACCCAGACGCCAACTCTATCTTCCAAGGGAACGTGCAAGTCGACATTCCTCTCGTGATATGTCCATTTCATCCGGCTTCGACCGTGAATACATTCCAAGCCCACTCGAAGGGGTAATTATCATCTGCTACCGTAGGTCCAATTTACCTCCTACACGTATATGGCCCCATGTAAGGCCAAGTACGTGCTTTTGCTAATTGATGGAGACCAGCTATCTATCACAACCATACAAAGCAATTTGCGATGTCGAATCCGCATGGAGTTATCAGCCGAACATATACACGTTTTGTACTGCCATCTGTCCCTTGACAGCGGTCTCCTTGTGGCTATGACCATATATGTGCAACATACCCCCGTACTGGTTCCGCAAGGCACCCGCTGTCGAAGATCGATGTATAATGACAGAAACCC
The DNA here is from genome assembly GCA_038089275.1 of Pulveroboletus cf. rosaemariae. Classification (NCBI taxonomy): domain Eukaryota; kingdom Fungi; phylum Basidiomycota; class Agaricomycetes; order Boletales; family Boletaceae; genus Pulveroboletus; species Pulveroboletus cf. rosaemariae. The sequence continues at coordinate 5,010 of JBBPKN010000101.1, read as the reverse complement.
TAATTACTCATCTACTGCGCTTGTATTACGCGTGCGAGTTGTCCACACTACCTCGATCAGGGTTCTGCCTGTGATCAGTCTTATGAGAATCCGATATACGGGTTTAGTAACCCAAAATATGATTTGGGAGTTGGTGGCGCAAAGCAAAGAAAACCCGAACATGCAGATAAATGCTAGGACGTGTTCAGACCGCGTTATGAGCTTGAGTAACGAATGGATACCTGGTCGAGGCTGATCTTTACGTTGCTCGCCCATATGCTGTTGAAATCTATTCTTGAGCACTTGACCCTTTTGGCACGAAGTTTGATCTCGCGCTGACTTGGAGGCCTCAAACAGACATGAGGAACTAAAAAAGGGCTGTGAAGGAAGCGGAATAAACTGACAACACTGAAACCTGTTCGAGTACGTCGTTACGGCTTTGGCCAAGTGTTGGTGACAATGTCTGACCTTGTGCGACGCAGACACTTTGGGGTATAAATGCAAAGACGAAAAACTGTCTGTGAACATCCTTGCGTCTACAGAAGTCAATTAGCACGTCACTCAACTGATAGTTAGTTCGCACTCTTTTGGCGTCCGCTTTCACAACGGCTGATGCATTGACAGTATTCCCGACAAGGCAAGTTGATTCCATCTAACGGACAGGCCACCCGTCGTGTCTGGTTGCACCTGGTCATGATGCCCCTTGAGCACAACCCAGAAATCGTGCATCAACCAACGTCAGGTCTAAGTCAATTGCAATATGTGTGACTCGGGGTTACTGGAAAAATGTGCGATAGCCATTCTCTGCCTGTGTGACGTGAAGTCGCATCTCGCCATGCCTCGGGCTATCCTCACAGGTATCAACGCAGACAACTTCTTATATGTCATGTGCGAGGGGGTGCATCTTCAAAGGAATCTATGTCCACTTGGGAAGTGGTACAAAATACCACTTTCGGTGACGATAATATACAGGCGAACACTCCAACTATGGTTCACGCCGGCCTACAGTGCTAAGTGGGTCAGTATCGTGCGGACCACAACATTATAACGGATTCGTCCTCACTCTGTAGCCTCCATTTGGTATAGCTCGCCCCTTGCTCCTTTGTCTTCTATAGTGTAAAGTTCTGTGGCTCCAGGCAGTGACTTTGCCCTGCTACACCTGAGTTTGATCGTCCCTGTTCGTCTGAGAACCTCTCGCTGTCGACAAACACTCACTCATCGTTTACTTCTTGTTTTAACCTGCTTTTCCCCTCGAACTCGACATCTTCCTTCAACCGTGATCTAGGCCTAACTAGCTACGGACGATATTCCCCTCCAAACTAAAGAGTCTCGTCAGAAAACGCCTTGGACTCCTACTCATAGAATCAGACGAACTCACTGTCGCTGTAAACTCCGTTCGCAGTTCTATAGGTCTCCCAAACGAACCGTAAATCTGGCACGCAAGTGAGCACATGGTGCCAGTGGCAAGACCGTCGATGCTGTCATGAAGATTAGCCTGAATGCTACTGCGCGTCTGCGTCAGAAGTCACCTTTCTACTTCGTGCTGACGTAGATGGTCAGCGCTCGCGAAATATGAATATGCCATCGCATTGATCCTCAAGAAGCCCTCTAGTGCAAGGTCCAAGGTGCCACAACTGAAGACGAGGACTAGTTTTGTTGGCTAGTCGCTGTACATGAATGCCCTCCAAGCGTCGCTAGTATTGTTGATGTAATTGCGCGTGCCCAGGGAGGCCACCGAATTGAGGTGCTGTGGCAGCACGACGACTCTGCTGGTCTCTGCGCAGACGAATCATCATGCCAGTTATCGATGCCTCAAAGCATTCCACCCTGGATACTTCCATCCCTGAAGCTGGCCACCCTCGTCGGGCTAGCCTATACCCTTGCTGTACCTCTGGGGGCGAACACTCCGGTGATGGCAGGAGCTTACTCGCCGTAACCGTCTCGACGTCAGCCCGCTAACCCTTCGGTTCCACTCAGTGTGTCAGTACTTTTACAATCCGCGTTGCTCGCCCCCGGTCACGGCGCACCGGCCAAATCCATTGTCCGGGACACTGCAAGTCTGCCATGGTGTCCCGTAGGGATTTGTGGCTGGTAACTATCCATGACAGCATAGTCACCGGCACTGCAAACCATGGGTCTCGCATAGGTCTATACCACTGGAAAGGCAATTGTTGACAAACCTCGTCGGACGTTATTTCGTTTACAGAGTCACGATGTTGGAATTGATCGACGACTCCTCCATTCACAACCGCTTAGTCGTGAGTCGATAGTGCACGTCCCTCATCCACCTCTACGTCCACAGTTACTGATGGCGAGTCCGCCATGTCTGACACGTCTCGGCCACAATTCTGCCTACCAGTGCCGTGGTGACTCGAGCTACAAGCATAAGCAGCACTGTACACTTGTATGCCCATTTCAATTTTGAGATACAGTCATGTTGGCATCTACACGAATGGCCACTGCGACGAAGGTTCGCTTGGGGGTAGATCGCAGGAGAAGTGAAACACTCTCATCCATGACAGCTATGACACCCCCCTTTCGCCTTTCCTTTTCCTTTAAGTTTCTCCTTTCATTTTCCCTTTTCGTTTACTTTCGCTTAATTCTCTCGGTGACAGCGTACAGCCCATCGGAGTAAGTCATGATACATAGCCTCCTCCCTCACAGTATATAAATCACCATGCAACTAAGTGCTCCTCACCTTCGGAATTCCATTTCTCTTTCGTATTAGTGCTCCCTTCGAGTGCTCGTGATTGAAGTTCTTGTCAAGAAGTTGTCCAGCACGAAAAAGAGCAATCGCCTGAACGAGCGTTCGGAAGCGTTCACATTCCTGCTCTCTATGACTGGACAGTACTTCTAAATTATTGTCAGCCCTTACAGAAGTAATCATTGCTCTACTATGCGTTCTGCCAATTTTGTGTTTGCGCGCTCCATTGCACAGCTTTCTAGTCGACTTCAGCAGTAATGGCGCTTCGTCCATATCGGCCAGGAGAAGCTCGTCTGTCTCTCTTGCACATTCTAGCGAATCCTCAATGCTTGGAACCTTCGTCCTAAGTGGTTTAGTAGACTGTAGAAAGATTTCCAAGAGACTTGGCTTTTCTTTTCTAAATTTCCTACCATTCGAGTTGACCTATACGAAGGAGCGTTACTAAACGTGTGTTTGTTGATCTGAAATGGATTGGATTCGGTGAGTTTATTGTAGCGTAGTTGATGCTTTAACTTGCTTGTCTAACGTTGACTCAAGCACCCACAGCTATTATGAATGCTTGAATGGCCCGCCAGGCATCATCTCGCTCGTTTCTAACCACATTTCTAGAGAGGGAAATCACCCAGAAGTTTCTATTCACTCATCTGCTCTTCTTACTCTACTACCAATTCTCCACAATTCTCCCAAACGTCCCTAACCTATGACTTCAAGGTTGCGACTCACCACGTGACCCCTCATCAGTGCTTCGTCACGCTTGCTGCGATATACAAATTTTCTTCGTCCCATCCTCCACCACCAATCATTCCTTTTCAGGACGACCGGCCTCGCAGTGACCGTCAGGGCGGTCGTCGACGTCAAATGAGCTAAGCCCGGCGTGGGAGGAGTCGGTCAGGGACTGCTCGTTGGATGCTGTCGAGGCCAAGTTCTACAGTTGGCCTCGCCACGCCGGACACTTGTTTTCTGTTGTCTGTCCTGCGCCTGATAACCGTCGGGCAGCTTACAGCATTTCCCACAGCTACTAATTGACGTCTTTAATCAAAACCGCTGTTGCCCAGCGTAACCTGCCATCAGTTTGTTCGCCAAAGTCCTATCAAGTATTTCATCAATGGTAACACAGGTGTTCACAGATCATCTGCGAGGTTCCAGGACTTCAGGCACATGACAGAAGGGATATACGAGGGGTTGGCTGGGCACCAATTTATGGATGCTTCAAGCACCCTGTCGCCCCTGTAAAAAACAACTCAGTGAGGCGGACGGACGGATCCCGTGTGTGCCTCTGGGCTAATTAATCCATGCTTACCACCCTGGTGGAGAGAACATCCTCTGGGCGAGTAGTGACGATGAATACGTCGGGTTCTAGCAGAGTGTCTGCCACCAAGAATATTTCATGTCGGATTTTACCCTCCTCCCTCGACTTTGTTGATCGTGTTCTGGTTATTCTTTAGTCTGCAGCAGTCGGATCCCTCCCTTTTCGTTGCTCCATTGACATTCTGGTCGCTGCAGATCCTCCACTTGTCTCTCCATCTTGTACAGGCAGTCTTTTGCTTGTGTACCTCATTTCAGAGTTCGCCACTGCGCGAGACCTTGCCAACTTTGAGTGACTTACCTCTGGACCAGGTGTTTTGGGTACCAGCAGACCAGTCTTTGCCATCAAGGCCGAACGTCAGTAGGTTCCAGCTGATGTCAAAAGCGACACAAGATGATGATTTCACCGTTGCCGACGCAGAAAGAAGAAAAAGAGAGGCTACAGTGAGTGTGAACATTATTACCCTTCAGGTGTGTTCAAGGAAAGGATATAGACTTGATGAGGAGGTCAGCCTGAAGTTCGTGCTATGTTACGTAGTCGACAGCCAGTAGCGCAGGGTCGAAACTACTTTGTGGTACCCTAGCTGCTCTACCACGAGCTGCCTACCAAACAAGTTGTTCATTTAATCATTGAAGTCTGTCAGTAATCCGACATGAGAGGTAAATGCTTGAATGCTTGGTTCTATTGCAGCAATGTGCCATATACCCTCACTTCTTAGCTCTATGTCGCGTCCCCATAGGGAATTTGCCTGTACAGAGTCAGTGGTAATACCGTCTCGCAACGAATCCCACATCCATGAAACGGGTTTCGGGTCAAATTTCCTTAACATATGTGGTATAGGTACAACAAACAGATCCATACACACACACTTTCGTCGACCAAGCTTCGACCGCCATGGATCGGATGCAATCCTCTTACTACGCATTTCTCCTCAACAAATACATAAATTTACATCCCAAATCGTTTCTGCACGATCCACGGTCAGTATCACTTCGTCAAAATCGACAAAACACTCTCACGT